>JAYKTE010176665.1:0-12710 GCA_036873565.1 Xipholeptos notoides | reverse complement strand
TGCATTCTCTCGTCCATTTCGACGTATAAGTGTCATCAAACTATCTATGGTCATTAGACTACCACACAGATATTTGTTTGAACCGCCTCCCAGACACTACCCTGGGTAATTCTGCGTCCTGGCAGAACATACGGTAGTCATAAATGGACACCCATCTAAGTACTGACCAGCCTCGATGCTTCTTAACTTCGTCAGTCTGACGGGAACCGGTGTCTCCAGTGTGATTTATATTTCTTTTAAAAAAATTATGGGAGTAAATTCTGTCAGAATTGCTCAACTTTTGTTGTTGGACATCTTCATAAATTTATTCCTTACAAATTATTTATTTGGATTTTTTTTACATCGTCGTACTTCGCTTCACATCAGACTACGTTGATACACTCTTGTAGTTTTAATTCTCTTATTGGTCATATTTGGACATAGTGCGAATTGTAAATACGAGGGTGACTCATAAATTATCTGCACTTTCTCCATAACCTATCTTTAGTATAATGTGTGAATATTTTTATCCACTTTCCTAAAGTGTCATGCTTAGCAAAATCGCAGCTCCACCACAGAATTCGCCTTGCGGATCACTCCTCTCTTCCAATCAAAAACCTCTCAAAGAATCTCCAGTTCTTTACCCATGCTAAATTTTTAGTTTTTAGTTGCTTCAAAATATGTCAATAATCGACTCGTTAACCCTTAAGCCTATTACAGGCAAGATTCTTTTTTATTACTATTTCAACGCCTTGTTAATTTCCCTTTCTTTTTTTTTTTTCATCTTTCCATTACATCTATTTTTATCATTCCTCTTTTTATACTGCCTAATTTTCTCAAACATAATTCACTCATTTACCCATTCTTTGCATTTTCCTTAATTAAGTATGTTTCACTTTGCTTTTTTTTTCTCGGTTTCTATGAACTTTGAAATTCTAAAGGTGGCTTCTACCACTTACGACCCAACAATATATCTAATATTCAAAGGGAGTTTCATCAGAAATTTCGCCTTCTATTTTTCCGATTTCTATTAGGTATATCTAAGTTTCTGGTATATATTTTGTAATTGATTTTTTAATAAACTTCTTTTGAAATATTCTTTATTATATAATGTAAGTTTTTAATACACTTTTTTTGAAATATTCTTTATTATATGATATATATACTTGGTCGAGCAGCAAACCGAATTAGGTACATGCTCATTACATTTCCGGAAACAGTTTTGTTCCTCACCTAAATGAGTTACTCCCATTGAGTTGTCGGGCTTCATAGACTATTAATCTCCACTGATGATTTACTTTCGTCAAGCTGACGGACCCATCTGCCCTTGCACCTGAAAGTGAAAATAATGTTTTTTACTGGGATTTAAACTTGTATAATACAATTCCACATCCCAAGATTTAACCAATTCCGTACCTTCCCTCTCTAATAGTTTATACACACACACACTCTAACGCACGCACACACGCACACACACACATACACATATATATCTATCTATATATCTATATTGTAATTGGGCGTATACAGGGAGTCAATGGCCTTTGGGACTGTCAGTTTCATATCTGTTTATCAGCCCGAAGGGTTTCTAACAGTTACCAAAGACCGTTGACTCCGTAGGTAGATTATCTAGTAAACATGCTATACCAATACCATTATTTTACTTTCAGATGCCTTGGGCAGATGAGGCTCGTTAACTCCGAAGAGTAACTCATCAAACACTGATTTAAAAAACTCGTATAGATGAGCCCCATCAACTCAAGCAGGGTAACTCATCTCTGTGAAGGACTGCATTGATTACAAAAAGTCTGGAGAAGTTAATCTGGCATTGTGCCAAACTTTGTTTGGTGCTCGACCAAGTATATATACAATGAATATATATTATGATATCGTGTATCCATATTATTTTATCATACCTAGCTCATCTTGAATTTTAACAATCAAGATATCCTTGAAATGAATAAAATATAAATTCTATAAAACTAATAAATAAATTACATTCTGCCTGAACATGGTGAGAAATATTCCCTAATTAATTAACACTATTGAATGATGATGAAACAAGGAGTCACCCTGATAGTAAAGACTTTCATTTAAATGGGCGCATCGGACACGCCCTTTTTCATATGCAATTTTAGCGGAAGATTCCTCCCGCTTTGAACAATCCAAGGATCGATATATTTTTTATCATTTCACCTCTATTATTAATAAAACCTAAAAGATTGACCGAATTAATTTCTAAAACGCAAAATAATTAAGCTGTGGGTCCAAATATCTTTATCATTCTAGACTTTCCATTCTGTAATCTACGATATAGAGATGGGTGGAGAACAAAAAAAGGCAAACAAATGCCTATACTCGCTTGAATATAATTCTATAGGATGTGAGCCCAGATCATTAACTACAAGAGAATTCTCATTCTGTTACCTACTTTTAGGATGAAAGGACAAAATAGCAAACGAATGTCAATACTCTAAAATATCTTTATCGCTTGAGATTTTTCATTCAGGGACCCACGCTTAAGGTGTAAGAACAGAAGTAGGCAACCACACGCTTTGTAATTCGTCAAATTTTGAAACAAAGCTATCCAAAATTTCAATATCCAATTTGTGAATTTAGATTGAAATAACGATTTAATTAATACAATCGAATTTGGTTTAGGAGAATTACGGAAAAAAATTTTGTGAATTTTTACTCAAATAAAATAAAATAGACCCACCGCTTTTACTAGCCATTAAAAGTGACTACTTACAAGGCCTTGTTTACCGTGTTTTGAGACGAAATAAAGTCCAGACGAGAACAGAAGGAGCAGCAATACTATTTCGTAATCCATTTAATAGCTTTACAGTATTTCTCCATTGCACTGGACAATACCTAAAATGGTTAAGAGCAAATTCTGATGGATGTCAATGACAAGATGAAAGGTTTTATTTTCGATGGCATTTAACTCGTCAATTTAGAAAGAAGTGAGTTCAAAGATCTCTTGTTTATATTTGTCAAAAGTTGAAAGCAAAGATTGTTCTTTGTTGGTCGAAGTATGCATCAAGCTCGATTCACTGGATGACGATATATACACACACACACACACACACACACATATACACACACACACACACACATATATATATATATATATATGACGATAAATACATACATATATATATATATGTATATATTTATGTATTTTTGTTTGTATTTCTTTGAGTGTAAAGGGACAGGGCCACCTCTAACCTAATACATACTGAATCTTCATCCAGTTAATCGATGCATAGATGCATACTCAAAGGTATAGATGCATATTCACACCATTATTTTTTTTTTTCATTTAAACAGGTTTCATTAAAAAGACTTCTGGCAATGTATTTTGCTCTTACAACTTCAATAGCCCAACATCTATTACAAAAATATTTATACCCGACTTCCTAATTTAGAAAGATCTTAGTTGATAATATTACAAGTATAGAACAATCAAATAATAAGAAAAAATCTCCATATATTAGAAGCACTAAATATTAAAATGGAAAAACCCGTCATCATTAGAATTAATTTCAACATAGATAATATTTTAAAACATTTATAGATAAACAAAAAAAAACACTACAAAAAAAATAATAATAAAGTGATTATGCGTGTTTTATTGAAATTGAAAAAAAAACAACACAAACAAACTGATTATAAAATCTTTCCGTAAAAGTTATAAAAAACCATAACTACATCTAACGGAAATATGACAAACAACAATACATCGAAATCCCGAAGGGGGACTGTGAGAAGTTCGAAATGCTTGGGACTATGGTTCAGTTTTAAACCCCTTTGGACTTGATATAAAGATGCTCAGAATAATTCTGTTCTGTGTAATGAGCCTGTTTAGATATATATTTAGACATACAATGTAATGACTAATTTGGAAAGGAAAACAAACCAGATATATACAACCAAGGCATGTTTTACTGTTTATTCAGCTTTATCAAATAGAAATGAAAAGAAAAAAAAGAAAATCTTTATTTCTATTTTTCACTTTTACAATATATACATAAACAAATAAATCAATTAAAGAAAAATCAAACAAAAAGGAAAAATGAAATTAGCAAATAATTATCAAATTTAAAATAATTATAAAATAAATGTAATACACAGCCTTTTGGTAATTAGTTTTATTATTAAAAATTATGCAAGCACATTGTGTGTGAGAGAGAGAGAGAGAGAGCGAGAAAAATAGAGTGATAGAGAAGAGGACATAATATTTTGAATAAACCTCGAACAGAATAGCTGACTAGGATTCCCAATTTCTCAACATTATTATATAATAATTATGTTGTCTAATTTACAAACACAGGAACATATATTTAATTATATATGTATATATATACTTTTTCATTCGTAATATTATATAAATGCTATCGAAGATATTTTATAATAAAGACTCCATTACCGGCAGATTTGTATAGAAGCATTCGCTAACTTTTAATTTGTTTTTAAAAGTACTAACTTTCATAATTGCTCCCAGCTTATACGATCAACGTAAAATTCCATTTACTCTAATACAACTTCATGACGAAACTACTTGAAAATATTTGTTCAAAATAATGCAACCTGTCGTGCACTGAATGGAGATAAACAAAAATCTCAGACAAAATTTCGTGTGTAATGAATTAAAAAGAAAATCTAGGTCGAAAGGTTTACGGCATTGCGACAGATTGAGATATGACGAAGATTGTAAAGGAGGAAAATAACAAGAACAAAAAGGTTTAAAAAACAGACGATCGTTAAAATTGTTTGAGAAAGAACAATGCAGAAAATGAAAGCAATGATTTATCAATAGATCCTCTCATGAGAAAAATAATATCTCCGGAAAAGTAAGTATGGATGTTAGAGAACAGTAAGAGGAATACGTCTGAAAAGCAGAGAAGAAAAATATTCACATAAAAAAAAAACGTATTGAACTGTAAAAATGTTATACGTTTTCAACTTCAACATGATAATAATCAACTTCAAAATAGACTTATTTTAAAGTAAAAAAATTAATGAACTTCAAAATGGATTAATCAACTTCGAATTGGAAAACAAATTAAAAATGAGAAATATCAACATCAAAATTGCGCAAACAACTTTTCAAGTTTTTCTAATTTGAAGTCGATTAATTCATTTTAAAGTTGATTGTTCCATTTTGAAGTTGTTCGTTCCATTTCTAATTCTTTTAATTAAAAATAAGTTGATTTTGAAGTTTAAAAGGAGTAAAATTATAAAAAGCAATAAATTAACAAACACTTAAAGAGAAATTAGCAAAGGATAAACGAAATAAATAAAAGGCTGAAGCCAAAATTGGCTGATGAGTTTTATAGAGACTGATTGCACACAGAAACATACACACACACACACATACATTTTCACTTATATATATATAAAGATAAAGATACGTTAGGCATATAAGATTTCAAGAAGTTAATTCAGAATAATGGCTGAGAAAATGATGCAAGTTTTGGTGGTAGTTGTAGCAAGATAAATGGATATTAATTTTCAGGAAAATAAGAGCAATAAAGAATGGAAGGAACGTCAGCGCTAATGAAAATGGAAACTGATAAATGAAGTGGTATTGCTGTTTTTCTTGAACACGAAGGAAGTAGATGTTGCTATCCTATTATCGAGACGCGAGACAAGAAGTGGATCGCTGTCATCACTGGATATCTGATGGGTAACGAGAAGGCATTCGACATGACCATTGTAATCGGATTCTAATTGATGAGAAACCAACATACTTTAACCAAACTCTTGTAGTAATCATGCACAATGCCATGATTTTCTAAGAATAAAAGAATCATCAAAAATCCAAGTTAATTCTAAGTAAGAAATTACGCGTTAGATTAAATATCTTTATTTTAGCTTACGTTTCTGCATTACGTTATTGTTTTCCTTCTTTCCAATAGTTTTTATTTTCTTTCTTCCTTCACTTTTTGTATCATTCCCTTTTCCTTCTTCATTTCCACCCGTCCTGCCTTCCTTTGTTCTTCCTTTGTTCTTTCTTTGTTCTTTCCTTCTCTTTATCCCCCCTTCTTCTGCCTTGCTTTCTTTTCTATTTTACTTTCTTCTAGCCTTTCATCCTTTCTTCCTTTTTTTCTTCTCTTTCTCCTTCATTTATTCAGTCATGTTTCTGTTCCTCCTTCCTTTTTTTCTTACCCATTCATACCTGATGGAAGCTACATAAGAACCTAAATGCACACTCTGCAGCCAGCTGATAACATTAAAACAAATACGGATAGAATGTAAAGAGTACAAAAACACTCGAAGAAAACATTTCAAAGCAACAAATACCAGCGAATTATCCAAAAAATTAAAACCTCACCAGATTATACAATATTTAAAAGAAATGAAACTGTTCAAACTTATCTAGATTTAACAAACAAAATAAAATTAATAACTACTAAACCAACTGTATAACAGAAATATAGAGCAGAACCAAACAAACCAACAAACATAATACCATCCTGTCATTGAATGACACCAAAGTGGTTGATATAACTTGAAACCGCAAATAAATTAATCAATCTTTCTTGCCCTTCATTCTTTCTATGTTATTCTTTCAAAAAAATTCGCTCACTGAAGCCTGGTCAACTTCTTTCTCTTTTTAAAAGTCTAGCCACTAGTGACATACTTATGATTCTTGATTGAATGTTAGTATGTCAGAGTTCAAACTTCGGTGACGGGTAACTGTGTTGGCATAAACTTTGCTGATGATAATAAATGTAAAATGGGATCGTCAAATTATGAAGTCTTATCTCACGGATTTCAAAATAACAATTATAAAGGCAAGGACAGTGGTTCAAAAATAGATGAATAAATGATCAAGCCTCGTCATAAGTATTGTGAAAGTTAACAATAATAAGGATGATGGCTGCAGTCCGAAAAATAGATGTACTAATTAGAAACCCTCGTCTCAAGTATTGGAAAGATGACAATGATAAGGAGAAGAACAACAGCCCGAAAACTTCATGAACTAATTAACAAGCCTCATATCAGAGATTGTAAAGGTAACAATCATAAGGATGTGGGCAACAGTCCGAAAAATGGATTTATTAATAGACTAGCCTCATCTCAGGGGCTGTGAAATTGACATTAAAGGAGATAAGGAAAAATCCCCAAAAATGAATGTACAAATTATGAAGCTAGGAATGTGAAGGTAACGGTAAGAAGGAAAAAGGTCAATAGTCTACAAAGTACATGTAAAAATAATCAAACATCATCTTAAGGATGGTGAAGGTAACAATGATAAAGATGAGAACTATAGACTAAATACTGGATGAACAAGACTCTTCTCAAGGATTCAGTCAAACAATTTCATATATTTCATGACTGCTACGAGCACAACTCTTTCATAAATAAGTTTACAAATATTGTTTCAATGTAAACAAAAGCAATAGAAGCAAACGTGAAATTAAATAGTTGACTTGATGTTTGATAACCAAAAACATTGATTTATTTTCGAACACAATAGAAAAAAATACAAATAAAAATGAAAACAAACAAGCGTAATTTTTAATTCCTTTTCTAAAGATTAATCCTGCACAGAAATATTTGTCGTAAAATTATAGCAACACAACATATCTAGGATTAAAGAAATACATAAAGCTTGCGAATTCAAAATACTTGTCTTCCTTTAAGTACAAGAGTTGTTCCAAAAACAATGGCTTTTTAAAAAAAAAATTAACAAAAATAGCTGTAAAGCTACAAAGGCAGGAGTTGTACCAATAAAACAAGCAACCTCTTGTGCTCCAGAATTTATTTTTCTACATTTTTATCAAAGCCATTTTGCCGGAGTTGAACGAAATTCTGTGGATGGCAATCTAGATTGCGCTATGTCACTCACATCTCTGTCGCCACTCTGAAATTGATGAACCCATCTCCTACCTATGCTGACATGAACTTCTCGGCCTCTTAAACGTTCAACAAGCGCCGGTGAATGTTGTTCGACTCAAGTTTTTCTGCATGGAGAAATTCTATGACGCATATTTGCTTCTGACACATGTCAATGACAGGGGTTGCTTATTTAGAGTCTCACAATCTCAATATCTACAATAGAGAGATGAAACTTTCATATGATGTATGCATACGTTCAGTCATCATAACAATACAATTTACAATCAATTTTGTTCCATTGAGACAAAACAAAATATATGAGGCATTACTTTAGGAAAATTCCTTGTAATATAAACTATTTGTTTGACGGTATATGATCCTTTTTCTCATTTTAGGGAAAAAATATTCATTTATGGTGACAGTTAATCAGTCACCATATAGCTTTTGAATAACAACACAGCCACTATTTAATCCATAATTGGAGGGAAAGGGGGGATTCATACAATTCCAAAGTCTGAGTGCTTATACACCCACCCAAGTATAATTGACATTCAGTAAGGTCTTTTACTGATTAGAATCTCTTGTATTCTAAGACGGTAAGGGATATAATTTGTCCTTTTTTAATTATTTATGTTGAGACACATATATAGACAGACGAATTAGCATATAGATTCTTGTTATAATCAAAGGTTTTATTTAGAGCTTCCGTTTTTCTTTTCTTTGTTTCGTGTGTAATAATTTGATTCATCTTATTTGATTTAATTTTTTTTTAAATGAAAGAAAAGTATAGGTCAATTAATGCCAATATTCTCCGAAACATCATACCATTGGCTGCAAAACCAAGAGCTATATTATTCTTACTGCGACCTAAACTTAGAGAGGAAGAAAAACAAAAGGAAAAACCCGTATCAATACTCTCCCTGATCGTGATATTTTCCCCAAGTGCATATGCTGCATATTTGTGAAAATTGTGAAGATTTTAATAATAACAATACAAGCTTTAATAGAGTCATCATTAATGGAATAAATATTGTTGTGATTGGTCGGATTATGAGAGAAAGTTACCCAAAATTTCAACATCCCCTTTGTGAATTAAAATTGAATTAAAAACAGGTTTCATATAAACCACTTTCTAAGTGCTCAAATATTAGGTTGTTCCAAACGTTCGTAAACTCTTGCAAAAAATTGAAATTTTACTCAATATTATTCAAGTAATAATAAAAACAACACGAATCATACCTCAAAATAAAAAAAAAGCAATGATTTTCCAAGACTTTCTACAAACGATCTGCAAGTTTAAGATCCGGTTTGGTTTAGTTTGGATTCACCGTGTTTAACGACCTATCAACCATTTGCATTTATTAAAGGTCACATATCTGGTTAACGCACAATCAAATAATTCTTGACTCGCTTCGCAAGTCATTACGAACTCTTGGAACAACCATATATACATTTAAGATAAGGATGTTTTGTAGTTATATTTCATGAGCCCACCACGTTTGTCATGTGCAGATTTAGAGACCGCTTCCGATAAGGAAGTAGTCCGCGTAAATTAATAACCCGTAAAATCGTTCAGATCTTTTTGGATTCACAACACTTCCTCTTTTATCAAATAATTTATCCATCTTAGCAATTAACTTCATGTCACATTCTTTAGAGTTTCGTCTTTATGGAACTAGACCGTGAGTTGATTCCATTAGCTTCAGATTTCATTGATATTTTCTCACTATAAAAATGTGATTAGTCACAACATAAACTATTTACTTTTTTGGAATTCTTTGGGATGAAGCTTCATAATATAAATATTTTTGCAGACTGTTGTCATCATTTTTATAGTTGTTGTTGTTGTTGTTGTTGTCACCACGTTTCAGCCAACTAAATTCCCTGGCCTTCTCTAAGTGTATTAACAGTGACTTTTTAGGAATTTTCATTTTTTTTAAAAATATATCCCAGGAATTACTACCCTAAAAAGTAGTAGACTCAACACATTTTGGCCAATTAATCACCAGGCTAAAAGGATAAAACAATGCTCACCGGGAACCTAAGAGACCCAACACCTCTATTCACTGCGCCACCTGACAAGAGCCAGTGGATTAGTTGGCTGAAACGTGGTGAAGCAGCAGGACAATTGCCCACAAAAATTGATATACACAACATAAACTAGTTGTTCAAATAATCTTAACCTGGTGATTGAAAGAAAATCACAAAGAACTTAGGAAAAAGATGACAAGGAATTAGCATCAAATGAAATTTACTTGACTTATAGACAACCAAACTCATTAAAGTTAACGTGATTAGCACTGAAAAACTGTAAACATCTATTTACATTTTTTAAACTATTACAAATGGAACTTTGTGTGTCTTTCTGTGTAAGTCCGTTCCCCAGAGACTACAAAACAGCAGGACCGTTTTTTCTTGAAAATTCACACAGTTCTACTTGATGGAACTTCGAATGTGTTTAAAAAGGTGTTGTTTCAGAATACCCCTCAGATAATAGTCGAAAATCAATTAAAAAGATATCAACTTCTAGAACAAGTGCGCTGATAGGATTAAGAGTGAAACCGTAATAAATGCCATTATGATCGCATATCTATGTCCACTTAGAGCGTTTGTTTTGCACTACGTGGTATACACGATCCAATCCCACTTTGGGTTTGGAATGGTAACAACAGCCGTCCAGTACTTTGTTTAAAATTATGTTAGATTATGCATTTAATCATAACGACATTATTAAATTAGATTTTTTTTGTAGTAACTAAAATGTTTTGCGTTGCACGGGTCTATTTTGCTAGTTAGGAAATAAAATATTAACATTTACGAATATAATAAGAGACATCGTATCAAGGCTGTCATTTTTATATTTGTGCCATCATTTCCCATAACACACATCAGGAACAGTTTCATTTTATTTTCCCTAATTTGTCAAAATAAAAGTGAATGAGATTAGCTTGAAACTTTGTAGAATGTTGTCACGTTGCTAGAGGATATGTTTAACAAATAGGTCAAACGGAGAAAAAGAAACCCGTGAGGCTTCTTGCTCTGTGCATATAGGCTGCAGACCCAAAGGTCTATGTTTCTCTAGATTTTTCATTCTGTGACCTACACTTAGGATGGAAGAAAAATATGCAAATAAAATTCCAATACTCCTCCCAACCCCATACTATAGGCTACATACCTAAATGTCTATATTACGTTAGCTTTTTCATTCTATGACCTACACTTAGGGTGAAAGTGAAAAAGGCCATCGAATGCCCATACTCCCTTTAACATCATTCTATAAGCTGCATGCCTAAACGTCTTTACCACCTTAGATTTTTCATTCTCTGACCTAAACTTATGGTGAAAAAAAAGCCAAACAAATGCCAAACTCCCGTGAAAATCATATTTTCCCTAAGTGCTTATGTTGCACATTTGTAAATATTTAATAATAGCAACACAAGTTTTAATAAAGTAATCATTGATGAAAGTTTTGGTCTTGATTCCGAAAAAAACTCCTAAGGGGACATTAAGCGACCCATGTGAAGGACACGACGACTACCTACCAGAAGAAGTCAATGGCACAGATTTTATACACCATTAGCTCTATCACTGATTGCAAGTTCTGTTGTTTCATTTATTTATTTTTTTTTTTGAGTTCTGATAACTCATTTATTTTTTAATATCAAGACTACCGCCATATATTGGAAAAATCTTGGAATAAAATGAAAAATAAAATTTTCATGATGCACGCTCTGTGACTGCAATCGATAAAAAAAGGAAAAAAGGGGTTATATTAATGTAATAAAATGTTATAAATTAATGCATCATTCAAGCGTAAAAACATATTAATAAACTTTTACATACCGACAATACATATAGATAGAATCTCACACATTTTATTTTACTATTTGTGAATATAAAGTCAAAGAAAATACACACCCCACACACGCACGCACACGCATACATACATACACACACACACACACATATATATATATATAATGTAATTAATTAATACAACTTGCATTCATAAAAATACATGATAATCTTCTACATACAAAAAATGCAAACAGACACTCACGGAGTGACACACACGGAGACACAGGTGGATGCTAATACACACACATTTATGTATAAATAGAAGCAAACATACACTCACATATACATCTATATATGTCAAAACTTATTAATAGATAACACATTGTCTGTTTGTGTGCCTGTGTATATATGTTCGTTCCATAGAGACTCCAAAACGGCTGAGCCTTATATATATTAACAGTAGTCGGCCGACATTGTCCACGCGCCGAGGATTTCTTTGATGTTTGTTTTGTGCTTATTTTGATCTGTGCTTTTCTTTTTTGTAATTTCAATATGTTTTTCCTTCTAAAAACAAAACTGTCGTAATTTTGAAAACGGAATATCATTTTAGTAAATTACACTTATATTGACACTCTAATGACCAACGCAGCCCTCGCACTGTAGATGTTAAGGGAACGCAATGGTCTAACTTTTCATGTTTAAACCATCAGAAGCTATTTTCCAGTTCAAAATTATATAGAAATCGTTCCACAAATCCGAATAGTTCATACCCAAAACTGGCAAATTAGTTAGGTAGAAACTGTTCCTACAAGAGACAGTCAATGCCACCTTTATCGATATCTAGATATACAAATAAATATAGATAGATACATGATATGTATTTACCTGAATCCCCCACGTAGACAATCGCACACATACACACACATGCACTCACCACTACATACACACATATATATATATATATATATACATATATAGACACATGTATATATTTACATACACATACATCATACATATTTATAAATACATACATGCACATACATATATATACATATGGACACATGTATATATTTACATGCAAA
>JAYKTE010176554.1:0-12710 GCA_036873565.1 Xipholeptos notoides | reverse complement strand
CAGACATGTATATATATGTATATATTTCTAATTTGATAAATATGTTAACTTCTGTCCAAGTTATTGGAACAGTCTATACTACAACAAATAATGTTTCAGTATTAAATGACCCATAAGGGGTTGATTTATCGTAAAACAAATCAATTAATCGTAACTAATGTAAGAGTGAGTGTTTCATTCTAAGCAACGAATTTGATAGTTTGATGGATTGCCAAAATATTTGGATTGCCAAAATCTTTCCTGTCTGCGAGAAAGGAGAAAAGATATTTGTAAAACCAGATTGGGTTGCTTTAGGAACTAGACTGCTGTCATGATTTCAGTTTGGAAATGGAGGAATCTTGTTGACCTAGTGGATTAAGAAAGGGAAGATCGATGGACGGACAGAAGGAGAGGGTAGAAATTATAAAGAAGAAAGAGTATGGGGAGAGAGGAGACGAGACGGGGATGGGAATGAAGAGAGAGAAAGAAAGAAAGAAGCATAAAATGGAGGAGGTTATGAAAGAGATGAAGGAAAGAGATGAAGAAAAGAGACAAATAAAAAAGAAAATAAGAAGATAAAGAAAATATGACCAGAACAAGAAAAGAAAAAATTTTTAAAATAAAGAAAGGAGATGAAAAAGAATTGATTTCTCTTGTTCTCTCTCTTTCTCTCTTTGACTCTCTCTCTATATATATTTATTTACTTAGAAAATTTTGCTTATATTCATAGTTAAAGTGCTCAATATCAGTGATATAGCATATATAGTAGATAAGCGTAGTTACAAAATCACCAAAGGCTGTTTGTGTCTACACTTATCATATACGTATAATCTATATTCAGTGTTGTCAAGCGAGGTTGGAGCAGTGGTAAAAGCTCGATCTCTGGAATCATATTACCAGAGTTAAAATCCCAGTCAAAAGCCACTACATTCACTTTAGGTTGTCTCAGGCAGATGAGGAGAGTAATTCATCTAGGTGAAGGGCAACACTGATTACAAAATCCCAGGGTTATAATGAGCACATACAAATGGCCTTGTGCCTAACTTGGGTTGGTGCTCAAACAAATAAATATAATATTCAGTGTTGTCAATAATGATAGTTTTTACAATCTGAGAAAATAGCATTCAAAATGTGTCTCATCATTATGGTCCACTGTGTATTTATGTATATGTGCATATACATATGTATATATATATGTGTGTTTACATACTCGTATATATATTAGATACAAAGAAATTATTTCTGTAATTACATATATTCTTATAAACAGTTAGGCTGTCTTGTCACCAGACACTTACTAATAAGTAAAAGTAGTGAGGGGGACTTTTGGAAAATATTTTGTATAAAATCATAAGAAATCTTTTCATAAATTTTCCTAATAGGCTGTCTTGGCATTAGAAAAAAGAATCAGTTCTAATAGCCTGTAAAAAGCGATGGGGAATTTTTTTAAATATTGTGTGTAAAATCAGAAGAAATTTTCCTGTAATTTTTTTCCCTAAGTGAAATTTACTTAATTAATTCATTATTTCAATCTTAATCTACAACTTAGATGCTAAAATTTTGGCTAGCTTTGTCCTAAAATCTGACCAATTACAATTAGCTATTTATTCATTTCCACAATATTCACTGCATCAATGATGGTTTTATTTAGGATTGTGTTGGTAAAATTAAATTCTCACAAATGTGCAATATCTTCATTTGGAAGAAAATAGTATAATGTTCAGGGTAGTATAGGCATTCGCTTGCATACTTTTGTTCTCCTCCACTAAGTGTAGGTTACAGAATGAAACATCACCTGTTATCTTGCTTTATTTGTTTTTTTGGAAAAATAGATGATCATTCTATCTTTTGCTTATTCCACTGTCAGTTCCACTACTGAACTTAGTAAAACAAATAACATCTTCAATTTCAAAAACATCTTTGTTTTTTTAAACATATCAGAAATATACATAAAAGTGGGTATCACTTATTTCTGCTCATTACATTTAAATTGCTTGGTCTAATTAACTTAAAATAGATATCTGAGAGTTTTTTATTTTGATTTGTTTTTGATATTTCAAACAAATTAAAAGGATTAAATATTCAATTGAGAACTACACAAAAATACTCCTTTATCGCTTTAAAAGTGACATGAAATGTAAGGAGATTATTTTGAAACAATTGCTTCTTCAGAAACTGCAATATTCCTTTTTCATTCATGAGGGGTCAAAGTCACAGTGACTAAGCATATTGATATATAGACTAGCTGGACTCATGAAAAGTATTCCATAGATATGTAATTGTAAGATTAACTTATTTGTGTCTTTGTCATTGAAACTGATTTGTCTAAATAACTTAAAATAAATATAAAAGTATGCCCAACTCATTTAGACAAACCTATTTAAATGTCATGGACACAAAAGAGTTAGGTACACTTTTATATTTGTTTTAATATGTTTAGATAAACAAATTTAAATATCAAGGTCACAAATGGATATCCACAAAAGTGGATATAACTCATTTGTGTCCTTGACATTTACATTGGTTTGTCAAAATAACTTGAAATAAACATCTGAGTGTTTGTGGAAAAATATTGCTTTTTTGATTTTTATACATATTCTTTATGAAACATTCATCTTATCCTTAAATAAAATATTTAGATGAAAGATTTTATGTCAAAAGACTTGTCAACATTTTTCTGAATAGATCTCCATCCTGATATTTTTACATCTATTCTTTACTCTGTTATAATTTTTATTGATATTCTGTGTGAAACATCCATCTCATCCTTAAATGAAATATTTATATGAAAGTTTGTATGTGGAAACAAGTGTAAGTATTTTTCTGAACAATACTCTATCCTGATATTTTACATCTATTCTTCATTCAGTTTAAATTTTTATACATATTATGAGTGAAACATTTATCTCATCCTTAAATATTTATTCAGTTTAAAACCAGCAAGTTTGTTATTTCGACCTAAGTTAATTAATAGAATCTGTCAGTGAAAGAAAAACAATTTCAATAAGATTCTTTGAAAAATAGAAAATAAAAATGAAATGAGAATTTAAACTTGTCACCCACAGGATTATTGAAGAGGTTTTCGATACAACATGTGACCAAAACAAAACAACAAAAAATGGCAACAAAGCAGAAAATCCTACTGGGCGCCATTTTGGAAATGTGTGTACATAAGCTACTTAATATATTTTATTCTAATTTACTTTTTAATATTTGTTCATTTTTATTTCTGCTGAAGTGAGTTTATCAAATGTCGCAGCTGGAAATAAAATTTCTAAGGAACAACGCAAGTAGAAGAAGAAAGACTGTGTTTATTTTTCGAGTCCTATTTGCAGATTTTATTTTTCATCAGCTGCTCGTATTTTCGATTCCAACAAGTAATAGAATGAGGAGAAAGTGATATGAAATAAAATTCAATGAGATGTTTACAAAAAAGAGGAAATAAAAGAATAAAAATTCACAAAAAAAGAAAAATGAAAAAAAAGAACACTAAGTAGGAAAATTAGCATTATCATCAGATGATAGAATTGAAGAACAGTCTAAAGAATATTGAGAATATTTATCTTTAAGCAGAAGCTAACAGATACCATATCCATTTAAAAAGGATTCAATGAATACTCATATATATCTTAAATTGTATTTTTTCAATCTTTGTTTTACTTTTTTGCAGAAGATTGTAATTACCAAATACATATCTATCTATCTATATATATATATATATATATTGATAGATAGATATAGGAATATTTACTTGACTTAAAACTCAGGTCAAAATTGAAAAGGTAAGAATTTTGTATGTTGTAGGGATGGACAGACCTCAGGTTGGAAATAGGGCTGCTGAACTGGATCTGAAAGGGAAGAGGCCAGAGAATGGCAAAGAAGAAAGAGAGAAGAGAAAAAGAAAGAGAGAGATGAAAACAAAGAGACCAGAGAGAGATGTAAAGAAAGAAGAAAGAAAGATAAAAATGAAGAGCCAAAATACAAGAGATGAAAACAAAGTGGCAAACGACAAAAGGCAAAAGACGAGAGACAAAAGACAAGAGAGGAAAGCAAAGACCCAAAAGACAAGATTCTAAGTGTTGCGATGTCCAATCCGTTACCCTTCCTTCAGAGGATCTATTTTCAATCTCATCCTTGTCGCTAGGATATAACATGTCCCTGGCACCCAGGCAAAGCCAGGCAATACTTCTAGTAGAATACAAAACTTTTAATCACTTGAATCAACATTGATGTTTTCTTTACTTGTCAATTTGTTTTTTCTTTCTACCTTCTTCATTGCTCCCAACTTTGTCGGATTTTCATATAAAAAAAGCACTCCATAAGAATTATATTGCTGCTGCTGCAGCCATAAGGCAGAGGCACTCTTTGCTCAAGGCTATTGTACAAAGTGAATTGATTTAGGGGATTCCTCTTTAGTATCTTCTTAAGTCGATCCTGTTTAATTCTATTGAGTTGGCTCTCTTATGCATACACAAACACACACAAGCAAAGGTCACACATTCACTTTACCCATTATGAAATGGAAAAAGACTAAACTACAAATACAGGGTTAGGCAGAATGGGACAGGTGTTTTAAAAAAAAACATGAAATATAAGATTTTATTGAAAATGAGATAATTTTTCCAGCATTTTAAAAAGGTTTGCTATTTTATAAAGTCAAGTGTGGAATATGATTTCTTTGTAAGTAATGTCCATTTTAGATGACTTTTTACTTTTCATGTAACTCTCATATGCAAAAACATTATGTTTAATTGTTCACATTTTGAACTTCTATTTGAAACAAACAGTCATTAAAATGCCATATCTTTGCAAAAAAGACAAAAGAAGTACCTATTTAATAATTTTAGATAAATTATATTTCTTAAATTATGACAAAAATTTCTCTTTAATAAGTACAGCTCTCATAGTTCAGTCGGTACAGCACTAGACTTTTAAGAAATAATGAAGGTAATCTGAGAGTACAAATAAAATGTATATGTATATGTGTGTAAAATGAACTAATACACATTGGTCATAGTTATAAAAGAAATTATCATTATAATCATACCTGTCATTGGTATGTTATGATTATTACCGTTATTACAAAATATTAATAAGTAATAGATAGATCCTTTTCCTGTGACTAAAAAGGACACTTATTGCAGCCTCTAGAATTTTGTCTCAAAGTCCCAGGAAGTGCAAGCATCCTTGGTAGGGAACCAATGGTCTACTGTGTGATTAGCAGACAAAAGTGAATTTAGCAAGGAAACCAATAAGGGGAGGGTTATGTCACAAAAGGGGGAGGGTCATGACACAAAATTTGGGGGGGGGGTCATGATACCAAAGAGAAAGGGTCAAGTCACCAAAGTGAATGGGTCATGTCACCAAAGTGAATGGGTCATGTCACCAAAGTGAATGGGTCATGTCACCAAAGAAGGAGGGTCATGTTATGAACAAGAAGCCATGTGACCAAGGGGGAGGCCATGTCGCTAAATAGAACTTTTCATGACTATATCATTTATTAAAGTCTTTCTGCATTAGTGATTTTATTGTGGCCTATCTTATGTTAGTTTCACCAGAACAAACAATTTTGACCAACTTATATTTGATAAAGAGACAGATTTTGCAAGAGTCGGGAATCTTTATTTCAAATGGAAGCATTTAAAGAGAGACAGAAACAAGATGAAAGGGAAAATAAAGAGTTTTGATCAGCTTGCATATGTTAAAGTGAGAATCTAGATTTCAAATACAAGCATTTAAAGAGGCGGAAACAAAACCAATAACAAAAAAAAAATCAAACAATAAAAAATTTCTCAACAAAAAATATTCTGCTTTAAAATTTCAATTAATTAATAAATAGATTTTATATTTGCTTTTTGACATAAAATCAATCAAAATATTCTTCTTGAATATTGTTGGTATCTTTTTTGTATTTAATGGGAATAGATTAATGATGAATGGCTTTGGTTCAACTTATTGGGCAGTCGGGGCGGGTGCATGGCTTGATCATTATGATCATAAACAAAACGTCTTTGGAACTAGTTTGCATATAAATTAAAAACTGAAAAATAATGCAAAATAAATAAATAAATAAAGGATTAAAATTATCTAAAAGCTAATTTAGGTAAAGGTTAAGTAGTAGTAGTAATAATAATAATAATAATAATAATAGCTTCTATATTTGACTCCATCTTACAAAAAATAAAGAAAGAATTAAAAAAAGAGAAAAGAAGAAAATGAAGATTTTTAAAGACATAAATGCATTATCAGAAGAAGAAATAAGAAAAAGATCAAGAAGAAACAGAGATTAAACAAAAAAAAAGTTTTAAAAAAGGAAAAAAGGAAAAAGCTCAAAAAGAAAAAAAGAAGTAATATCAATTGTAGGTTCGACTTTTTCAGTTAATATTAGAGAAAATGACATTTCGAATTATCTGGAAAAATAAAATAATGGTAAAATAAAAATTTTGCTAGCTAAAAAGAAGTTTAAAATTTCTTAAATTTTTTTAACATGATCATTTACTGAATGCATTTTTAAAGAACAATAAGAGAAAACACATTTATATATATACTAGAAGTATTACCCAGCTTTGCCTTTGCAAGAGACTTGCTACCAAGGTAGTTAAGGAAGCCTATGGTCTGAATTCTTTGTTGCTCGCTTTTGTGTTTATTTTGATTATGTTTTTTGAAGTTTTAGCAGGTATTTTCAGGCTCAAAACCAATTAGAAAGTGTTTTCCTGGTCTGAAGACCCCCGTATATCAAATTTCAACTGCTTAAACCCAAAATTGGCAGAGGATTTGGTAGAGACCGCAACAGTTTAATCTTTCCACTTTGACCCATTAGTAGCTTAATTTCTGTCCCAAAACAAATTAAAAAGATTTCTTCGGGGTTAAATACCCCGTATATGACATTTCAAGTCTGTAGAGCCAAAATTATAGAGTAGTTTGGTAGAGACTTGCTTGACCTCTCACATACACACACATTTTCACAAATATATATATGTATATATAATGGATAAGTGTAGACATGGAGTCAACAGTTTTTTGTGACTGTCAGTTTCATATCAGTGCATTCATGAAATCAAAAGGCTGCAACTCCCACCACATCTAGTCCCACTTCTAGTATATAAACGAATGTAAACAGCACAGTAACCCTTTGGTCTCATGAAAATACAAGCAAAAATTGACTCAGTGTTTATGCTTATCTTTACACAAGTGTTCGTTATCACTGATATTAAGTACATTAAACTTTAACTATAAACATAAGCAAAATTATCTCTACAGATTTATATATATATATGTATATACTAGAAGTATTGCCTAGCTTTGTTCAGAGGTTGCTTTTGTGCTCATTTTGATCCATGTTTTTCGTAAGTCCAATATTTTTTCCTTCTAAGAAAACTGACGCAATTTTTTTAAGGCTGAAAACTATTTTAGTAAACTATGATTATATTTACACCTCAATGGCCAGTCTAACCCTTGCACAGTGGATACTATGGACCCATAACAATCAAGTTTTTCAAACTTAACCCCTTAGCAGCTATTTATCTTGATCAAAACCAAATCAAATTTGTTCCACAGGTCCGAATACTTCATATATCAAATTTCAAGTCTCTAGAACAAAAATTGGCTAGGTTGTTTGGTAGAGACTATTCTTCAGTCAGACACACACAGTTACTAATATATTTTGGTTTGATGACCGTACAGGAGAGAAACCAAGAGTCACCAAAGACTGTTGACTGTCTACACCCATATAATATCTCTATACATAAAGTAGTAGCGTTTGTGTGTGTGTGTGTGTGTGTGTGTATGCATGTATTTGCGTGTGTACAACTCTCCTACAGCCCAAACCAGTGGATTAATCATGACCAAACTTAGCATAATGATTGTCTACAACCAACGAATGATGCACATCATTTTTCAAGGTTAAAGGTCATCAAGGCCATGGTCTATCAATTTCAAAGTATATTTATGTATACTCTCTGGTTCAGCCCAAACCAGTGGACCGATCATTACAAAACATGACATAAAGATGGTCTCTGGCCAAGGAAAGGGGCACACCAATTTTCAAGGTCAAGGTAAAAGTTCATCAAGGTCATAGTCTATCAAGATAATAGCTTATTTATGCATACTTTTCTACAGCCCAAATCACTGGACCGATCATAATCAAATCTGGCATTATAATGGTACCCCACTTAGGGATGATGCACAGAATTTTTCAAGGTCAAGTCTATGAATATGCACTTCCCTACAGCCCAAACCACTTGACCAATCATGACCAAATCTGGCATTATGATGGTCCCCCACTTAGTGATGGTGCACACAAATTTCCAAGGTCAAAGGTCAAGGCACGGGTATCTTTGCTAGTATAAGATATATATAGGCTGGACCAAAAGTAGGTCTTCAGTTATCACCCAGACTATATATTCGGAAATTCAACCCCAGTACAGCAGGAAATATGTTAAATATGTTAGCATGTCAAAGGAATTAGTATGAAACATGCTAAAGACTTTAACATGTTTCAAGCATTAAACAAATTGGTTCATCCCATTGCTCAAAATATTTCTCTTCAACATTTTTCAGATCTCTCCAGAAAACACAGACACATGGCGCAACATAAATTCCAATCTCCATCAATTTCTTGGAATGCATCACTAAAGTAATTTTATGACTGATTTACTGATTTAGGTTTTGTACCACTATTTTTTGGACTGTTGTCCTCATCCTTATCATTGTTACCTTTACAATGTTCTGGCCAATGAACCCTATGGCAGTCTTAAGGTGATCTAACTTGGTAACTTTCTTGTCCTAATCAGGAGTCACAGAATTTCACGAGAGAGAGAGAGAGAGAGAGAAGGAGATAGAGATAGAGGAAATGTGAAAGTGAGAGAGTAAATTTTTATAAGAATGAGTGTCAGAATATCTTTATTCTCAACTTAGGGTTGGAAGACCCCTCTATACAACGATAACATCACATCCCTATAATGTGGAATGTGGAGTCACAGAATTTTATGAGAGCAAGAGAGAGAGAGAGAAGGAGATAGAGATAGAGGAAATGTGAAAGTGTAAGAGTGAGAGAGTAAATTTTTATAAGAATGAGTGTCAGAATATCTATATTCTCAACTTAGGGTTGGAGGATCCCTGTATACAACGATAGCATCACATTCCTATAATGTGTAATTTTAAAGAAACAAGTGTGGGACATTCCTTTCTTTTCATTTTTAGAAATTGAAAATTATAAGGATCATATCCATCGTGTTTGAGATAAAGAGTGAGAAAGAAGAGGGAGAGATAGATTCCATTAGATCTCAGTTCATTTGCAACTGGTATGATCAATTAAGATTCCTTTAGTCATAAGTTCCTGTCTTCATTCATTCAGATAATCAGTCATACAACAAAATTGTGAATCAGTGTCCTAGATTTTCTAATTGCTTATAACTTGTTAATCTCAGCTTTTTTTTCTTCGCTTCACTGCTTCCAAAGAAAGAAAAAGGAAATAAAGTCATCGAAATTCTCTCTGTGTGATTTTATCAAGAAGACTAGGAGACAAATAAATTAAAAGGCCAGGAACCGCCATCTCAGTTTACATAGATTAAATAGAGCAAAACAATTGTACAAGGGTTGTTCCAAAAGTAATGACTTCTATTTTTTACTGTCCGAATGGATCATAGGGGATTGCAAACTGCATGGCTATGATGAATGAACTTATTCATTCATCACCTGAAAGTTTCATTGCTCTGTTGTTGATATTGATCATGTGAGACTCTAAGAAAGCAACCTGTCATAGACATGTGTCATTGAATTCTTCCATGCAGAAAAAATTAAACCAATCAACATTTACTGGCACCTACGAAGCTGAAGCAGTTGATATCAGCACAATTAGTACATGGGTTCATTGATTTCAGAATGGCAATAGAGATTTGAGTGACAAAGTGTGCTTTTAACATAAAAATGGACCACCTTGTTCATCACTGGCCAAAGTACATTGAGAAAGGTGGTGACTACGTAGAAAAGTAAATTCTGTAGCACAACATGTTGCTCGTTTTAATGGTATGACTTTGATAAATGGAATATTTGGACATCTGGAGCCTCAGCCGCTAAGGTTTCAAACTCAAAAGATACAATCATCACAGGCTAGTATTGTTTGCTGTGTGGTGCATACATTGTTAATTGGGGTTCCAATATAACCGTAGTTTAAAAAAATAATTTTCAGCTTTCAAAAAATGATGACAGTTTTCTTGGAGAGAAAAAATACCTTTGGAGTTACAAAAAAAAACGCAGATCAAAATGAGCACAAAAGGAGCATCAAAGCGAGCCTCCATGAGCAAGGCTGAGCAGTACTTCTAGTTAAATAGATAAAAACAAGGAAAAAACAACTACATAAATAAATTAATAAATTATAAAGAATTTCCAACAAACTTTAGGTGAAAAAAAAGCCCATATTGAAATATAATCATTACTTGTGGATTAAACTTGCTACTAAAATAGACAGGTCTAAATAAATGCCAGGAAAATCCATTAACCCGGATGGAAATAACATCTAGAAGAGCTAGTTGTGGCAGGCTATTTAATGATTAACTTATGGAGACAAATATTAACTATAATGAACCACAGATGCTTACCCATTAACCCTAAATCCTAAAGATGGGGATAAACAACATTAGAAGCATTTTCAAAAAATTTAGTGCCTATTTTTATATCAAGTCAAAAGTTAGAGTGATTGTAAAGCGTAGAGACATTTTTGTAGATGAAAAAATTATTCTAGATTTAAATTGTAAAAAGAAAAATAATATCTGAAGTGTAGTGCAATTTTTGTAGATGAAAAAGGAAAAAGATCTTAGTTTGAAATACTAAAAAATAAACGAAAAAAATTATTTATAAAGAATAAAAATAAAAATAGTCCAAATTGCAAATATCTTTTGAATCAAATACTGGTTGTTAATCTCTTGTTGCCAGCAATGGGGATTGAATTAGTCTTTACAAAAATTGTATTTTGAAATCAAGTGTGAGATATCTCATAAGAAATTAATTTTCTAAATAGCACCAAGAGACAAATTCTCTTGCACTTTCTTAATCGGCATTAATAATACTACAAATTAAACATATTAAAAAATTTGTTTAGGAATGAAACATTTATATCAGAAAACCTGCTAGTTAAGGCTTCTCTTGCTCTTTCTTAATCAGTATCAATAATACTATACAATAAATATAAAAAAAGCTGTCAGCTAGAAATTAAACATTTTTAATAGAAAACCTGCTGCTCATTGTTTTTCTTATACCCACGTGATTGCAGTTGACATAATAAAACAATTATAAAATACTAGCAGAAGAGCTCAGCATTGACCGTGGAACTCAGAAAATTTTTGGTATGGCCAAAAAATGCATATGTATTTAAATCAAATTATAACATTGATTCCATGCAAAATCTTTAATAACTTTTGACATAGTGCCGAACAGCTGTTTTGATCTTATTGGATCTCATCAGTGACACAATGTCGTTAAAATTCCACAATCTATGTGGGATTTGAACCTGCAGACCATGTGGTGTTAAACAAAGGCTCTAACAACTAGCCCGCAACACAGTTATGCATTCATAATAGTAATTTTGCGGATTTACTCTTAATCGCAACCATGCTCTTCTTTCTAGAAGTTAATTTTTTCAATAATCAATTTTCAATTATTATTCCGAGAAAACTAAGAAAACTTCCAGACACATGAAGTACATTTGTGTACATTTTCAAGAAAATCAGTTCAGCCATTTTGGAGTCCATAGGGAATGAACAGACACACACACACACACACACACACACACAAAGTTCTATTTATATATAAGGTTAGAGTTGATTACAGCATAAAAATTACCAAGTTTAATCACTTGGCTAGAAAGTTCATATGCCAAGACATTGTAAAGATGATAATGATAATAAAGACAACAGCAATAGTCAACAAAATAGATTAAGAAAATGTTTATTAAGCAGCTTTATTCAAGTCATTCAGACTTCTACTCTCATCCTCATTATCCTCACAGTAAATATTGCTTGTCAAAATTTATGAGATAAGTTTTCTTTTCTCTCCATCTTTCTCTATACTCTTCTCAATTTCCTTCCTCCCTCTCTCATCTTTCTCTCTATATCCTTCATTTTCATTTTCTTTCTTCCCCTCTTTCTTTCTCTCTCTCTATTCTATTTCTCCATTCTGTTTCTAACTCTCTCTCTCTCTATCTCATCTTTCATCATTCTCTCTCTATTCTCAATTCCTTTTCTTCCCCTCTTTCTCATCTTTCTCTCTCTATTCTCTTTCTCCATTCTTTCTTTCTCTCTCGCTAATCTTTTGCTTTTCTTCGCTCACTTTTTTCCTCCTTCTCTTTCCTTTGATCTATTCTCATTTTTCTTCTCTTCCTCTCTCTTTCTCTCTCTTTAACTCTCTTTCTCTCGCGCTCTAATTTTTGCCTTCTCTCTCTCTCTTTCTTTCAAAGAGTTGTCACTGTGCACCCCATTCCTTTCTTTGTCTCTTTCTTTTTAGCTCACAACCCTTTCACTGTTACTCACTCTTCCTTCCAGAGATTGAAAAAAGGAGATTGAGAG
Source organism: Xipholeptos notoides (assembly GCA_036873565.1). Classification (NCBI taxonomy): domain Eukaryota; kingdom Metazoa; phylum Mollusca; class Cephalopoda; family Idiosepiidae; genus Xipholeptos; species Xipholeptos notoides. The sequence continues at coordinate 171 of JAYKTE010176554.1, read as the reverse complement.
AGAGAGAGAGATTCAATGAGTCACAAAAAATGAGAGAGAGAGATTGAGTGGGATAGAGAGAGAGTGTGTGTTTATCTGTTTGTGTTTTACGGCATATCAACCTTTTTCAGGTAATTTTAATGCTAATAACAATCATTTTTGGTAAATGCTAGTTTTTGGAATAACACAATA
>JAYKTE010176443.1:0-12712 GCA_036873565.1 Xipholeptos notoides | reverse complement strand
AAACACTAATAAGTTACATTTTGCAATTTAACATTCCAAAGTGTAGAGATTAAATTATGATGAAATGAAAATGGATTTCAACATCTATCTAAACAACAATGTAAAAACTGATTTTAACAACAATCAAAACTTATTGAAAAGGCAATGAGGAAATTGACAAAAATGATAATGAACTGAAGGAAGAAGTTAAGAAAATACAAAAATGTTGATCCTCTCTTCTTTACTCTTTATTCATATCAATAGTATTAGCTATTAACCATTCAATTAAGAAACAATAATATTTATATGATGCGGTGAAGGAATAGTACAAAGTTATCATAGAGATCATTGTACTCTTGAAAGTCACTTTAGTAACATAAGATGATCTAACAGAAGTAAGGGTTTGGTATACATGCTGTATCTTTAGATAGTTAGTCTATATATTGGTTCCTGGTCTAAGCCACACCACTGTGTCTGGAGTCCCAGGTCACTTATAATCTCTTGCTTTGCTTGCCAGCAGTGTCCAGCAAAATGCATTGTGCATAATAGTTGAAAAATTTTATAAGGATCCATAAAGATGAAATCTAGTTGGGTGCCACTTCTATAAAAAAAAGTTCAATCCTCATTTGTGTGTATGTGCCATCAAGTTTAGACTCGGGTGATTTGGTCAATGTCCAAGCATTGGTATCATACATTAAAATAGATTCTGCAGTTGCATAGAAGAAACTAAGTTTTTATTTTCCACTAGATTGGATTTCCATCTCCTATTTAATTTATTCCAGGATTTTGCAATACATATGTTAACTTTCTGTGCAACAGAATTGATTTCACTTCCAAGATATGTAAATGATTCACCAACTTTAATAGAGTTACAATGAAATAATTAATAACTTAAATTGATTACCTAAATAATTAACAATTAAGCAATTAATTTATTTTAGTTATTTGGTGAAATAAGACCTTACATATTAATAAAAGCAAACATTTCATCCTAGTTAAGGTCTCTGTAAGTAGATTATCCACCATAAAACCAGCACAGCAATGTTACCAATTGAAAAAAATCACTAAAAGTAAGTTCTTAATAATTTAACTTTTTAGAATTTTTAAAAGCAAAGCTAAATAGTTTGGTGCTTTTTGTACATAACTAAGTCAAATTCTTGGCAAGTGAAACTATGTTCCACTTCAAATAACTTTGAAAATCTTTTTATGTGATTTGCACTGTTAGATGTGAGATTCAATTTTTTCTCAGTTTTTTTACCATACAGTTTTTTAATTCATTCCTTAGCTAAAAAATCCTACAGTTTTCGTCAGTCTTCAATTATTTATGCTTTATCTTTATATTTCATTTAAGTATCCTATAATATTTTCTATAAAAAAATTCAGCAGCAATTTACTGAGAAGTAAATTAAAAATCAATGAATATCTGCTACTGAAATGGGCATATTCTTTTCATCAAATTGCTTCTTTTTTCCTCTCTATTTGACTACATTTGTATAGAGAGTGATAATAAGATTAGGTAAAAGGTTTAAAGTGATGCTATAGCTGCAAAATCATGCGTGTATAAATTGAAATACTTTTTTAAAAACTGTTTTTTAATAAGAATATATTGATGAGTGTATGAACTTGTCTATTGGCACTTGTAAAATCCAGTTTTGTTTTACAATGCTAACCAGAAAACTTTGAGTCATATTTACACATTTGGTTTTTAGGATGATTTTCTTTGCTATTGTTTCTCTAAAGTAAAATGTTGAGTCTTTGTTGTTAAAGGTTTGGATCAGATTTCTATTTGTTTGTTTTTTAATTCTTTTAAGATTGCTTCATCGAGTTTCAAGAGGCAAAACAAATGTCAATGGATTGTGGGTTTTCAGGCTGAGGTGGTTGTTATCATAAAGGCCAGTTAAGTACTTTCCACTTTTAGTACATGAACAAAAATAGTCAAAATGAAATGTTGATTAAATAAATATTTTTAGTACACAATACCAAACTTTTCAGCTATTACACTAATTTGAGTTTTTCTGACTTCTACTCTCATCTTCTGTGTTATTTTTACAATATTTAAGATGATGTGCCCTTTGGCCTTCCTCAGGTATAACGTAAACTTGGGAACCCTAACTCTAACCCTCATATAAAACTCAGGAGTCTTTTTGAGGCTGTGAACTTAATCCTTTATTTACTCAATAGGGTAGAATATCTACCTTCTGTGAGCATTATCAGTCACATTAGCTGATCATTATGTAAGGTTCAGCTAAAAAAAAGATAGCTCATGTGGGTAGTTTCCATTTGGGACATTATGTTTGTGCAATAAAGATCTGTTCTAAACATCATTAGAGTAGTTTTGGTGTAAGCTTCTCTCATGATTCTAGCTAAAGTAGAGAGCAACACGGAGACAAGGAACAAGATCCCTTACAAAATTTCATGAGCCATCATTGCAATAAGTTGTTGTTGATATCCTTTAATCTATATTAAGTATTCTGTTATTATTTTCACCTTCAGTCAGGATTAAACCTATAATCTCCTTAGGAATGTTGCTTAGAACTTGTAGTAATCAATTATTTTGAGTATTTTGGAGAAGTATGCTGTCAGTAGGCCCTATAAATCTTAAAAGACTATCAAGATAAGCATCAAGAATACCATTGCTAAGAATGCTTTAAGTTCAAGTCCTGCCAAGAGAAAGTGATGCACTGCCATAATGTTCTTATCAAATGATTTTCATACTTATATATGTACAAAAATGTCTGTAAATTTTCTTTCAAATATATTGCTTTATTTTTTTTTTATCTATCTGCACAATATATTTGTATATCTGCAATTTATATATAAATATCTGCAATTTATATATAGATATGTCTGTCCGTTCATCAATCCATCCATCCATCCATCCATCCATCTATCCATACATACATACATACATACATACATACATACATACATACAAATTCCAAACTGTTTGATGTAATATTAAATAAATGTAAAAATTATTCTTTTTTAGTTAAAAGATCTCAAAAAGTTATATTTCCCAAATTAAAAGTAAGACCAAAAAATGTATAAGATAAATGTAGTGAACATTATTAAAATATGATTATGGATTGTCCAATTATATTCATACTAATTAAAGGGATTTTAACAGCAGAAAGAATAAAAAAACTCTATTGATAACAAAACCTAAAAACTAACATCAACCTACATGAACAATAATGAAGGACGAAAGAAAGCTTTTCATAATTTTGTTCATCTTGTTCATCAACAGAAATGATTGACAATGTTTTTAATGTAATCTACTTGAAAAGTTTTCAAAAACCTTTCACAGCAGACAAACTGTCAATTAGAGTAATAGGCATTTGAAATCCCTTTTTATTATCATCAAACAAATTTAGGAAACAACTATAGGAATGTGTATAAACACATTTATAATATTGTCATTATGATCTTCATCCTTATTATTATTATTATTATTGTTATTATCAATTTTAAAAATTATCTTTTCACAGTAGTAGTATGATCTGGTTACGAAAGCAATTATTTTTTAGCCATGTGAATCAGGGAAAAGTACTTGCCTTTCAGAAAAGCATCTAATTAGAATATATCAACATAGAATCTCCATTGTTTACTAAAAAACATACGTATAAAAATAAATGCTTTTGGAATTTTTCATGTAAGACTGGTTTGAGATAAAGTTAAGCCAAAGTGAAATAAGTTTTACCAAATAAATCTTAATATTTTCTAGCATGATAATTAGGAACACCACAAATTTCTTATATAAAAGGTAGTAATACTCAAGATTTCCATGTCATACAAGATATATAAGGCATGCATTATAATGTCCAAAAGCATCAATCCAAATATAACTCAACTTCTGATTCTCCAGTATAATAACTTGAAAGCAAGCAACCATATCCTGAAATAGTCAGTTCTTAGATTAATTACAATAAGCTCTCATCAACTAAATATCTGTGTGAATCATTTATCTTACAGGTTAGCTAATAAAGGCAATTCCTAAATAGAAACAAATATGTATAAGACTCAGGATAATAGCAATCAACAAATTCATTCATCTGGAATGAAGAGAAGTGGATAATGAATCTAAAAAAAAAATAAATTGCAAGAAAAAATTGTTTAGATTCTCAACCAAAATTTTTCAACACATGGAAATAAACTTAAGAGTTTCAATAATGAAATTACAAGTTTAATCTCATGTATGTTTTCTTATTTTACATTTATGAATTCTTTATTGTATCATTATTTGTACTTTTACTCTCATCTTTATGGTAATATTCACATAGTTTTGGCTCAAATGCCCTTCATCATGTACTACCAGACAAGTTTGGGAGCTTTCATGCCAAACTCAAGTGTCGTCTTGAAACTATGGGCCAAACCCTTTATTAAATCTATGATAACTTATATTTTTACTCACTAAGAAAATAGTCAACATATTTAACCAAATTATATTGTAGGTAGTATTTGTTTTAAAATGCTTTTGGCTAGACGTTTTAAAAATGTCTCTGTACTTTAGAGCCAGTCAGTTGGACATGAGTTTCAGACAACTTATTTGAAATATCAAAAACAAATAATTTTACAATTATTTTGCCCAAGTATAAAAATTCAAATTATATCTACAGGGTCTAACAGGTAAATCCGCACAAACTTTGAAGAGGTTTTAAGCACTTAAAAATTAACTAATTTCACTCCTGAAACAATTCCAAAGTTATATAATGAAACCATAAGTTAATGGATGACCATGATATGGAATAATTGAAATATCTTTATCTATTTGGCTATTTAAAAAAAAGACTTTTGTGTAATTCAATTATCTTGAGTTATTTTTTCATATAAGATAAGCATAAGCTTTGAATTTGATAGTTGAAAATCCCATAAGGATTCAAACTTTTATTAATTAGTGAACATAACCAAGTGAAATTATGATGATATTCATTGTTGTTATAAAAAACTGTCTTGACTTTGGTTTTGGTGGCCATTTGGCTTCAAAATTTGTTTAGAATTTTCTAACAAGATTTGAGAAGTTCATAAGAATATATTATTTGAGAAATATTTTTGTTAGCTTTCTTAATGGCCATTTTTCTAAGTGGGTACAAGTAATTGGGTACAAATATCAGAGAAAAGGTGAGTGAGAGCAGTTTGGAAAGATACTTATCACAAGAAAGGTTAGATAGTTAGAAATAGATATTGAAAGTATATTTAAGGTCAAAGTATTCCAAAGCCTCATGGCAAGAAAAAAAATGAAACCTAGTTGTCATGAAGCAAGATAGTGATGAAGGGTAGTTATTACTCTCTCTTATGTTACAAGATGAATGTGTTTATTTTTTTTTATACTTATCAATCCTGAATTTTTCTATTTCCCTTTAATTTCATTCTGATACTTTAGAATAATTGAAGTCTTATATATTCAATAAATGCTCATTGATAACCCAGTCTTTTAATATATTATCAAAATATTTAAATATCAGTTTATGAAAATATGAAATATGCAGAAATTGATTTATTTTTTATTGGTTATTAATTAATGATTCATGTCATGTTATAAGTTATTTTGATATCCTTCATGATATTTTTATAATATAAGTGTTTTCAAATACTTTAACAAATCAAAAAGATTTGGGTAAATATACAGAAAATTGATAATAATTAATATTTAATTTAATATTAGATTTAATTTAATATGATTTAATATGACTTATATTTCTTCGAGATCATCTAGCGAAATTCAATTAGTTTCATTAAAATTAAATGGTATCAGTTTTGATAAGTAATAAAACCACTTCAAAAAGATAATCCAAACAAAACCTTGTAAAATTATATTTTCAATTTAAATGTCAAAATGAACAAGGTAAGTTAGCTTTATTTATCATGTATACACGATTTGGCACAAGGCAAGTTAGCATTATTAAATAAGTCCTGCCTTTGTCTTAAATCAGAAATAGTTCCCAAGGTTGACACCAGGTGTTCACAATGATCAATATGAATAGATTCATAGGAAACAATGGTGATGCTCAGCTGCAACTAAAGTTACTGACAATTTACTCTGATATGGACAAGCTTATGCAGGAAAGGAAGAGAGGATTTTAGTTTGCTAAAATTGAGTCAACTTAATTTGAGGATTGCTGCCTATATAGAAGTTCAAGAAATTCAGAGGAAAGTTAGAATGATGGCTAATCTTAATTGAATTTGCAATCTAAGTTCATAGCAGTGTATAGGGACATAAATATGTAGCGTATCGAGCATTATTTTGTGAGAAGATTCTAAGCAGTGCAAGAAAATATTTTATCAGATTTGATAATTGATTATAAAGGGTATGTATCTTTAGACAATTATGAATAATAGAGGCTACAAATATTTCTTGGAGTAAAATTCTTACTTCTGTTCTTTTTATTATGTATATTTTTATCAAACCTTTTGTTTTTGTCAATTTGCGTCAATTAACTGACTTTTGTTTGCTAAACTGATTTAATCTAAGTTAATGTCTATGTGCCTATTTGCTGACCAGAAGTGTATTTCCAGCTTGCTGAAATTACATTTGGTCTTCTACCCACTTTAAATACATTGTAATAACAGTCAGATTCATTGTTAGGCTTAAACAAACATTAATTTATAAATGCAGTGGAATGTACCAAATTTCTAAGGCCAGCATTACAAGCGTGTAATTACCTTGACACTGATGTAAAAATCAATGGACTCATTACATGATAGCTAAATATATAATGTTTTGTTCAAAAACAAACACCTGAGGTATAACACACTGCAATTATCAATAATATAAAAAACACAAGATGTTTTTAAGCGCTGGTATTATCAAATTTTGGTAAAATAATTCTATGTTTAGAAAGTTGTAGGAGTGTGAAATGAAATAAAATGTCAAAAGAAAACTAACCCGTTGCTTGATTCATTAACAGTTATCATTTGATATAATATTCATTACGGAATTAGATGACAAAATATTGTAAATTTTAGAAACAAGCTAATAAACTTCACAGTCTCATATTATAACTAGCAACAATATCCGCACTTTGCACGGGCAAGAAAAAAAAGATGCTTGACCTTTGATCCTAAAAAATTGTGTGCTCCATCACTAAGTTGGGGACCATCATAATGCCAGATTTGGTCAGGATTGGTTCAGTGGTTTGGTCTGTAGGATACATAAAGAGGTTATGACCTTGATAGGCTATGACCTTGATGAACTTTTACCTTGACCTTCAAAAATTGATGTGCACCATTTCTTAGCCACAGACCATCTTTATGCCAAGTTTTGACATGATTAGTCAACTAGTTTGGGCTGTGCCAGGGAGTATACATAAATATACTTTGACCTTGATAGACCATGACCTTGATGACTTTTAACCCTTAAAATTGGTGTGCACCATCCATCGGTTGTGGACAAAAAAATTATCCCTGCCAATAACCACTTCTTGCCTACAAATTTTATCTTTTATTGTTTCTAATTTCCTGATGATTGTCTTTTTTATTAGTGGATCAATTTTAATTTCGAGTATTTTCAGATTCTTCTTTATAATCAAATATACCTCAACAAAAAAATGTTGCCCAAATATATTTATAAGTATATATATATTAAGTATATTTACTTTATCTGTCATAAATAGACATATGATTAAATGTGAATATAACTTTGAATATAACTAATAAAGAATAGGCTAAAAATATTGAAACAGATAAGTAAAATCTAGATGCTAAGCTATGATTCTTCCTAATAACATGTTCTTGCCTATCATGTTGTGGGAATATGGACTTAAACTGCAATATATTTTCACTTGAGGTTTGATGCATTGAAAAAGAGAATCTACTCAAATAAATTCATAAGTTATTTTGTAACCTTCTATTAAGATGAAATTGGATAAAAATTCCACTATATTTTAAAAATATAAAACTGTATATTAGTTGAAAATTTTAACAGCTTATGCTGTGGATTTTACATCAATATTTATTTTGAATCTTTAAAGTATGGTATATTATTCCTAGAGACAATTCAGTTTGTTTTTATAGACCCCATGGTCAGCATTATAATGAGAGAGCACTTTGTGTGTGTGTGTATGTATCTATGGATGTATGTATGTATACATGTATACATTTATGTATGTATGTATGTATGTATGCATGCATGTGTCTTTGTGTCTGTATATGTATGAATTGCCAAAGCTGATTTTTATAGAGTTTGTATGTGTATGTGATTATATATTTTCTCCTCTAACTTTTATAAGGTTTATAGACCTTTTTTTTTTTCACCCCTACTAGAATCTGGGTTTAATTTTAGACAACATAAAAACATGCTAACCACTTTTAGATTCTTACACTGGCATATTTTGATAGAGAGATAAGTCAATTAAATAATAAAATCAAATATCTTTTTATTCTTTCAGACACTCTGGCTCTGATTGTCAAATAAGAACAATTCTTCCATCTTTTCAGCCAATATTGTAAAGCTCGTCAGCATAAAAGAAAAAGTTAACATTTTCCGATTCGATGACAAACAAAATGCATTGTTTAACTTCCTCTTGTTTTATATTTTCACCTCCTCTTCCGCTCTTTTTTGTTCTCTCATTTGCTTGGAAGAATTGATTTAAGTTTGTTATAAAATAAAGAACAAAACAATCCAATTTGTATAAATGAATTAGAAAAAGACAGAAGAACAATACTTGATCATGAGTGTGAGAAGCCAAATCCAATAAAAAAATTTAATGTATATTTTAATTGAAATTTAATAGATACATTGATAAAAGAAAATAAATGTATGTATGGATGCTTGGTGGTTAAATGTATAAACAAAGTTATTTCCCTACCTGTCCTTGATACTAGTTTTCTAATCAAATGCAAATATAATTAGTAAGTAGTGTTTAACTAAGTATGAATGAATTGATACAGCCAAAGACCACATTTTGCTTCATCTATTTTAGACCTGACCAACAAGTACCAAAATCCATAAAGGCATTAAGAATAGATGGGCAACATCAGTAAGCTAGAACTGATTTGATAGTTAGAAATTATAGTTTTAGGTCAGTGCATCCACCACCTATATAGTTATAACAAGAAAAAATTGACAATAAAATATTAAGGAGAAATATAAACATTTTTTTTGATAACATTTGTTTAAATAATTTAAAAATGTACAATGTTTTGAACAAGTTTTTAGTTAGACTACATTTGATAATATTTGCTTTATAATCTGTAATGGACCATGATTCTAGAAGCACAGTTTTCTTTTGATATATATTTGAAAACATTATAAATTGATGCTTTCACTAAATATAATGACCTCTAATATTAGAACAATGAGGATATGGAATTATAATTTGGATTTCATATATAAAAAATATGATGAAAACAGAAAACTCCATGTTGCTTTCCAGCTGCATCTATATTCACAACCTTTATACAAGTAAAAAATACAAAAGACTCCAACCTGTTCTGGGTATTTAAAAACTGATATATTCTGGTAGAGGAAAGAGCTAACAAATCACTACAGTATAGAATGAATTGTAAGAGTAGGGAAAATATAAACTTTCAACTATACAGCACATATAGTTGGGTTTTGTACATTTAAAGCCACAACAAATGATTCTTACCTTGCACTTCAACAGCCTTTCTCATTGAGACTATATATTATGAAAGGATTAAAATGAGGTAAAAACCTTTTATTATATAAAATAAAATGACCTTACCGTGACACATGAAATAAAAGTTTCCATAGTTGTAAGTGCATCTTATAAAGAGTGTAATACCAAAATTTACTTGTTAGGAGTGAAGCACGTGACTTACCTGTGAAAAAAAAAAAGAGAAAAAAATCTTTAGAAATACTTTTTCACGTGTAGTAATTTTAATTAGATAAATGTATTTACAAAAAAAGATACATGTATCAATTACATAAAATGTTTATAATGGATTGAATAAGGTAAGTATTGCTAACAGTATATCAACAAAAACTTTCAAATATTAGGTTTTCCAAAAGTTTGTAAACACTTTTTACTCACCAAGTAATAAAAGAAATAACAAAAATTGATCCTCAAAATAAAGACCATCATTTTCCAAAACTTTTCTGCCATCGATCTGCAAGCTTTTGGATCTGGTAAAAGTACCATTCAGCCAGCTTAAAATCAAAGAGTTATCAACATGCTTCCTCAAACTTTTAGGTCAACCTAATAGAATCAAAACCAGCAATAAAATAATTGGACTTTTATTTCTAATATGAAATAGCATTCAATAGCTTCAACTTTATAACTAAATCAGAAGTAAAGGCAACATTGTTCCTTTTATTTATAATACTTGGATTCAACCCCATTGATCTGGAAAATGAATTAAAAAATCAGTTTTGATTTTTTCTACTAACAATGGTGGCAGACAAAACAAGGAGAAAAGATGTCCTTTTAATTTGATGGAAGTTACGAGTCTTTGAGAAAACTTGGGTTTTGAAGATTAAAGGTAGAAACTTGTAAAACTTCATAACTTTTTAAAAATTATCTTTAAGAAACCATCATCAGGGGATAAGTTATTAAAAAAAATAATAAATAAAGCAAAAAAAAAAGATGAGATCAAATCAATTTCAAGTTGTTAAAGATTAAAAAAAAACATTACTCTATTATCAAAGTAAGGAAATCTTTCAATGGACATTCATACTAGAGAAATAGGAAATTAATAATGACAGGAGAAACAAAAGTGCATATATTTTGGGAAACTAAAATCCAATTCAGAAATAATAAAAAGTTTTTCAATGAACATTATCCCTAAGTTTTAGGTATCCTAATCTAATATTAAAGTTTAAACTCGTAACAATTATCTTTTAATTTTGTGATGTTCAGGTTTAAGAAGATATTTTTAGTTTATTAGCAATTTTTGGTCACTCATTCAAAAAAGCTCTGAAAAATTTGAAAAGTATAGATTTAATACATTATTCTTTCAATCTTTTTACAAAATCAAGAATTCATGTTTTAATTTATTTCATTTTGTTTTATTACTAAACATTTGAATAAGATACAATTTACATAGAAACTATGAAAATATTGTAATTTGAATTCAATATTTCTAATGCATGTACAAATAAAGTGTTTATTTTCTATTCAAATTAGATCTGTATTTATTAAAAGTGCTGCTAAGTCAGATTTAACAAAATGATCTTGTACTTTTTAAAACCATTAACTTTTATATCTGAAACAGTTATAAAATGTTGGATAATGTAAAATAATTAAATTTGTATTTTCTGATGGGTTATTGTTAAGATTCAATTATTTTCATTAAGTATTGATTATTTCTTTTAAGTTGAATATTCAAATGATTTTTGGTAGATATTTAAAAAGGAAGGAGTTATTTTGATATTGATATTTGTTTTTGTTTTAAAAACTAGTTTTGTAATGATTCTAAACTGTCAATTGCTATAGAATCACATGCTGTTAAAATTTGCTTTTCTGCATCAATATTCCAGATTAGTTTTAGCTTTTAAATTTAAATGCAGCAACCATATCCTTCTTTCTTTTTTTATTTTAGTTTTTGCAAAGATGTCTTTTATACTTCAAAGATTTTTCCAAAATTTCTTTAGACTGGAAAGGTTTCAGAAATTTTTATGTTGACTGTGTAACTAATTGTTTACCATAATGCCTAAGGTAGAATTCATTGAATGTTGTAGAATTTGCTGCACTCTCTCAGTCTCAAAAGTTGTTACATGATTTCTTCACACAATCAATGAACTATTTACAAAACATAGGAACAGATTTCTCCAGCTGTTCAAACTAGCAGGTAATCCTTCATTTACATGAAGACAGTGTTTAAAAATCTGACCTCACAATTTTTTAACATAGTATCTAAAGCCTGGGGGAAGAAATTTTTATTTTGAGATCAGATGAATTACAGTATTTGTTGTAACCATACTACTTCCCGGCAATAGAAACAGCATGATTCTTCCCATCTACACAAATGAGTTTTTACACATGCCTAAAAAAACAATCAATATCATTATGGCATTGAATTGAAGAGAGAAGATCAACAGATGAAACTATCTCAATGTGTAGTGTTCAAATTTTGCTGAAATTTATCTCTACAGCTGCAAACAAAGGAAACCAATGCAACATTTTCAAGGGTTAAATTTTGAAGACGGAAAGATAATAAGTTTTATTAAACAATTTTATCTACTACTAAGTGAGGCTGAGAATAAAATTTCATAACATTCTAATGGGAATTAGAACTAAATTTTCCATTTCCAAAATCTCTTGTATTGAAATATTTAACTTTGAAACTACTTTGGTTTTGAAATTTTTTGAATATTTTCATCTTGAAGTTCAAAAATAAGAATTTCTATTTTAATAGATGTACATACAAAGAGAGTGACAGACTAAAATAAAATTTTAGGGTGTGTGCATGCATATACTGAAAGAAAATAAAGTTTGTATTGTAGCATTAGCAAAATATTGCTTAATGGTTTCTGAGCTTAGAGATCCAATTTGACTTATTCTATTGTGTTCCATATACTCTTTAAAATGATAAGTACTTATAAAATGTCCTACTCTACATGGGTTGATTAAAATAGTCATAAAAATTTTCAAATCATAAAAACATGAATTCATAAATTTAGTCATATTTCATGGAGCAGGTTGCGAGGTTGGAGCAGTGGGAAAAGCTTGGTCTATGAATTCGTAGTACACGAGTTTAAATCTCAGTGAAAACCATTGCATTCACTTTCAGCTGTCTCGGGCAGATGAGGCTCGTTAACTCGGGAGAGTAACTC
>JAYKTE010176442.1:0-22131 GCA_036873565.1 Xipholeptos notoides | reverse complement strand
GGGGATAGAGGGGTTGTGTGGGGGTGTATAGAACACACACGCACACACACACACACACACACACACACACACACACACACACACACACACACACAATCACACAGAGTTCCATTTATACATGATTTTAGATATATGACATTTCTGTTCATTTAAGTATCAGTTTGTCTATAATATTGATTAATATATATATCAGATATATATATATCAGATATATATAATAGGTAAATAGATGTATTTATAGATAGATTAGTGGATGGATGGATAGGTCGATGAATAAATTGATAGATTGTGAGACTCTCTTTTTATTGAAGGTAACATGAGGACAAAAATTTATCATTTCACACTTGTTCTGCTTCTTGTTTTTGTCTTTTTATAGAGCAAACTGTAGTTGGGGCAAATGATTAATGATTAATGAGGATTTATCTAAGGATTTGTGGTTTATTGAATCACAACTAATGGTGGTTTGAAAGCATAATGCATAAAACCCCAAAAAGATTAGCATGCTTTGTATGAGTTACCAAATTTTATATACATTTCTATTGGAATATTCATCATAAATAACAACACTATTGAAAGGAAAAAAGAAGACGAAGAAGAAGATAACTCCATCCTTAAAACATTAAACACTATATTTAGACAAAAATGTAACAGGAAATACATTGATTATTTTTCTATACTTACTCCAAAAAGTCTATTATTAAGCTGAAATGTTGCATTAGGGAAGACTTTATAAAAGGCTGTATAATAAATGGTATCCATGGTATAGCAATTAATAATACACATGCTAAATTCATACTCTAAAATGTCTGACTCCATACACTAGTAACTCTGTTGAATTCTTTTATCACTATTATAGTTATGTTGCTTTCTATTAGTTTAACTGACCGTTATGCTTTCAATATTTGGTATTAAAGTAAGGCAGTTAAGTGTTGTGGATACAAGTTTTTTTGTGAATTTTTATTGGTTATATTAGATCAGACACAAAACATCTGAACAGAAATATGAAGTTGATTAACATCACTTGACAGTCTGAGTTATAGACCAATGCTCCTCCAAGGCTGGACTCAGAAAAGAGAGGCCCTCATCTAACATAATAAACAATTAGACCTATTAAAGAACTTTCAAAACTTACACCCTTTGTCCCCTCTATCCATAAGAAGTCCCTTATGTACCAACAAGAGATTCTTGAAGAATTGTCAAATATACCCCACTTCACTAAAGAAACTTGCTTCTTGCCAGGATCTCTGGTGCTCTCTGTGCACACAGGAAGTGGACTATATGGAAGAGCAAAGAACCAGGAATTATGCAGCAAAGCACACAATGAGGCATGCTCACCAGGCTAACCTTGATCCTCCAGGCATCTCCTTCATATATTCTGTCTATATGCATGTCTGTGGGTTTAGGATTGGACAGTTTATGCACCAGTGGGCTCATGGGAGGAGGATGGTCATCATTGATTGACTATTAACAATGGACAACCCAGAGACCAACTTTATGACTTCATTTTTATGCCCCCATGAGTTTAAATTTTTTTTGTTTCATTTTAATTTACTACTAGAATATTTTCAGCTGTTGTTCTGGTTTTATATTTCGCAGAAAACCAAGAGGCACAATACACACACACACACACATATATATATGTGTGTGTGTGTGTATCTGTACATGTGTGTATGTGTGTGTGTGTGTTTCTTAAAAGAGATAGATAACCACTATGCACAATTTCATAACTTATTATCACCCACTCAATATTTTTTTTAGTCATGGAAAATCTTAATGAAAATCTTAATGACATACAATCTTTTAACCACTTTCTCAAACAATAACTAAGTCTATCAGTATTGGTCAACTGTTATCAACCAGGGATTAGCACTAATAATATTTGGAAAATTAATGAATTATTGTGATAGTAGATGAAATTCTGATTAGGTGTCTTTGTTTATTGATATTAATATTGTTATTTGTAGGATATTTGGAAACAATTTATTTGTAGACAACAATTTTTAGTGGTATCAAACAAAATATGTAAATTTATATCACACACAAGCTAATAAACCCATTTATATAGTTGGTTTAGTATTATTAGACTGCAGTAATGATAATGAGTGCAGAGTGAATGTTTAGAATCATATGTCATTTGCGATTTTTGTGGTTTCAAAGGTTTAGTTTTCATTCATAAATGCTTGCAGGTAGTAGAGATAAGACCCTACCCTAAAAAAAGGTAAAAAAGCTAATGCAAAACAAAATAAAAGAAACAGTGAAAAAACAAAAGAAAACCCCAGTGTGATTTCCAAATATGATCAAATGTCAAAACATTTCTTTTAACAGGTCATCAAGAACATCAAACTGTTTGAGGCATTGCCTTCTTGGCTTAGATTCAATGCTGTTTTGTTATCATTTTTCAATGCAAGTCACATTAAGAAATAGTCAAGTCTATTGTTAATTAATATAAAGGGTCTGACTATTTTTTAAACAAACTCTTCAACAAGATAGCATTTATCTAAAAAAACGAAAAACAAAATTAATGAATGCAAAAGCAAAAGAAACTGCTACTCATCAGTTACTATTTATTTTGCATCTGTTTAGCTTATAAACATTTGATGTGCGCATTGATTATGACATTTCAATTCAAGAGTATTTTACAAATGACTTTCATTAAATTCTTTGTTATATTTTTACCAGAAGTATTGCCTGACCTTGCTCAAGGGTTACTTTGATGCTCCCTTTAGCTCATTTCAGATAAGAGGGGATTGCAAATTGCATTGTTATGATGAATGAAGTTGTACATTCATCACCTGAAAGTTTCATCCTCTGAAAGTTTTATCTCTCTGTGGCAGATATTGATGGTGCGAAACTCTAAGAAAGCAACCCCTGTCATAGATGTGTGTCAGAAGCAGAGATTGAACCGATCAACATTCACCAGTGCCTGTTTAAGGTTCGTGAAGCAGTTGCAGTAGATGTCAGCACAGTTAGGAGATTGGTTCATCGATTTCAATGCAGCGACAAAGATGTGAGTGACAAAGCATGCTCCAGGTGATAATAAACTACCTTGTTCATACTATCAAAAGTTCTTGAGCTCAAAAGGTCACTCATTTTATTGGTACTACTCTCTTTTTTATAGCTCTTCAACTTAAAAAAAAATGTTAAAAAAATAGGTTGCATTACTTTCGGAACGACTAGCATAGTTATCTACTTTTTTTAATAAACCAGCTAGAAGTTACCTATAGGTGATTTTTCATACCAATGATAACAACAAACTTTTGTAGTATAATTGAAGGTCACTTGTTTTTTTTTAAATTACCCAAGTAAACAAAAGGGTAGAATAAAGAAAGAGGGTTAAAAAGATATAGAGATGTTGTATAAGGCTGACGGTTTACAGGATTGGAAACTCAGAATGCATTAACCAAAAAAATTTGAGTCCTTATATAATGATTCCAAACAGCTTTGCAATTCCCATAGCCCTGAATCCAATGCATGTGGACCCATAGTTTGCCTCCCACAATGAGAGGGATTGAATTCCTATATGTGACACAAACTGCTGTATGCATGCATTTGTTTTGACTAAATGCATGTCTGTCTGAATTGAACACAGCTTCTTCCTGTTTACATTATACGCCTGGTGCTTGCCTCTGAGGAGACACCTGTGACCTGGTGTCCCTTAGTCCAATATTCAACAATACTTGTCAATTATAAATTCTTGAATGTGCTGCTCTAGACTTGAAAATTAATTTTTAGTCTTGACATGACTCTATTTTATTTTACATGAGTAAAAGGTTAGTGGACAAATGTTTTGTTATGTTGTATTGATTTATATTTTGGAACTAATGTTGGTTTGACGACTGGAAGCTATTTTTAAAGAAATGTCCCTTTTTTTATTTGAAATCTGCTATCCAATTAGACTATTATTCAGTTACTGATGTTTTTTTTTTAACAAATGAACTCTGACTAGAATGGCACATACCAAGTATATTTTGTTCTATACTAGATATTTTTCTCCTGAGATATAAACACACACACATAAAGAGACACACTGATATACACATATACATATATACACACACATATCTATTATTTTTTTTAAGTAAGAGGGAGTAATTATTTTATCTACATCAAGAAATTCTACAAGTGGAAGGAAAAGGCTTTACGATCCTTTTGGTCTATATTTGATGAAATATTGGGTATTGGATTCAAAATATATATTGACTAGTAATGTTGCTCAGCTTTTCTCAGGAGTTGCTTTGATGCTCCCTTTGTATTCATTTTGATCTATGTTTTTGGTAATTACAAGTTTTTTCTTTCTAAGGAAACTGCCATAATTTTTGAAAGCCCGAAATTTATTTTTGTAAAATGGGGATATATTGACTCCTCAATGAATCATGTAGCCCTCCCCAAAGCACATACTATGGGCCTGCAATGATCTAAATTTTTCTCATAGCTTAGTTTTTTAAGTAAATTTCCTTTTTGTTAGCATGACCTAACAGATAAAGATTCTAAGATATAAAGATGGTGCTTTGACTGAGATCTAAGCAACTCGTCAAAACAAATGTTTGGGCACTAGATTTGATTCCAAACAAATGATCTCCTTTGGAGATTCAAGAACTTAGAAATATCCGGGTACCTCATCCTGCAAATAATTGCAATTGTGCTTAGAATATATTAAACAATCCTGACTTTTAGTCATTGTACAGTGCAACTCACAAATTCAGCATCAGGCTGACTTGTATAATTGGATGTAGATAAGTTTTTACTAAGGTGAATATTGAATCTATATAATGAAGGAGGAAAGTAATTTTATGATTAACACCTTAACTGCCATTATATTTTTTCAATGGCAAGTAGCCAATGATGTAGTTTTTTGCAAATTTCACCAATATACTAGGTGTCATCAAAATTAGAGTTTTTTCATTTGATTGCATCCAAAAATATCAAAAGAAAGCTAGCTACAGATCTCTGATTTTCAAAAACAAAACAAAAAACACGTCTTTTTAAACTCTAAACAGATTTTGTATCACGAAATTTTGGAAATTGTGAAATTTTGTGCATGTTAGGTTTTTTTTGTAAAATAAAACAAACTATTTTTCATTGACAAACTGTTTCTCCAAATGGATGCAAATACACCATGTGTTTTCATAACTATGTAAAATAATTGAAGCACTGTAAGATGACATAATTCATTCTTTAAAAAGTAATGGCTTTTTTTAAACAACAGTATTCATATGACACTAGAAATCTGACACTTCATTTTGTTTTCTTTAAAATATGTTTTAAATGTACAATTTGCTTAAACAATTCAATCTTGGTACTCTAATAAAATTTGAACTTTTTCTATTGAAAATTCAACGTATATCCATTACCTACCTACCTACCTACCTACCTACCTATTAATATACATACTAATCTATCTATCTAAATATCTATCTATCTATCTAACTATACAATCCATCGCCCTCTCTCTCTTTCTATCTATCTATCTATCTATCTATCTATCTATCTATCTATCTATCTACCCACCAATCTGTCCGTGTCAATCTTTCTCTATTTCTTTATGTCTGTCAGTTAGTCTCTCTCTATTATATGTATATATCTGTTTCTATTTTTATTTAGATTTTTTGATTAACATTTTTTTTCATGTTTATTTGCATGAGTACTTTTAATTTCATAAATAAAGATTGGCTAAAATCTTTGTTTATTTTTATTTGAGATGGTAATCTATTTATGTAAATAAATACATGTTAATAAATACATGTTAATGAAATTCATTTTGAAATTTTTGATTTGTACCCTAAAACTTGAAATAACTGACTTTAAATTCAAAGCAGTCTATTACAAGGCCCGTTCCAAAAGTAATGCCACCTATTTTTTAAAGTAATTTTTAAAAATTGAAGAGCCATGAAGATGGGAGTAGTGCCCTTTTGTGCTCCAGAATTTATTTTTGTACATAGGCACCACCATTCTTAATACACTTCTTCCAGCAATGAACGCGGCTGTCCATTTTCATGTATGGAGTGCGCTTTGTCACTCACTGTTTCTTGGTAGACTGAAGTTGAGAGTGGAGGTCCGAAAAAACTTGAATAAATATGATAATCAAAACTCATCTAACAAATTCAGATAATACTAATCAATGTAACATTATTTTGATCTTTACATAATTTTTTGTCGACCACTAGAAATAAATAACATCAAAGTAATATTATCCATAAGTGCATAAGCAAAAATTGATGTGGTCTGAATTTTTATAAAAAAGCAACTCATAGAAAATCAAGAGATGGGCAAGATTAGTAGCTGATGATAGTATTTCTACAATATTGATAGAATGGTATTATCATCTTGGTGTTCTGATTCCAGCTGTTTGGGTCAATACCTGAAAACAAGAAGTAATTCCCTATCAAAATGAGACAATCGTAGAAGGTAAGGATGCTGCTATTGAAATCCTCTGGAAGAAGGAATTATTTCAATGTAATAATGACATCCACCTTAAACAGGGACCTAGGATGACCAGTTGTAAAGGTTTGCAGCTTAAGTGATAAAAAAATCCCACATCAGTCTATCACTAACCAGGTAAAATGATCTTGATTTTGCATTGAAAATGAAAACAAAAAAATCTTTTGAAACCTGAAAAAAAAAAATTAATAGTTTCCACACATCTTTGATCAGCACTTTAAAAGCAATAATTATACCTTTTTCAAAAATAGGCCACTTTTTTTACTTTAAAATTATCGTTGAATTAAATTCTGTCTTTTAGATAACAGAATGATATTGATTAGTAAGATTGCAATCTGATTTATTGATCTCTACAATCAATCAATACTCATTATCATTAGACAGTTACGTACCCAGACCTGAGCACCCTTAGTGAATTTTAAGACAAGTTTTTAAATCAGTACATCTGTCGGAGATTTGCTAGTAGAACATAATCAAAGGTTATTGAGAAAACATTTGTGTCTAGACACTTTGAAAATAATTCATGTACTTAGTATATTAAAATTTTGCTTCCTTATCTTCAAAGATAACCATCTAAGTAGATCTATTAGGATTTTGTTTACTCAACATCAATAAAAACTTCTTAGAATTCAATTCAATTTTAATCCAGCTCCTTCAGATGCACAGAGTCGACCAGCGGGCCTCTGGTGATCTTACATCAGTTACGCTTTCTTGAGTGCATTTCCATATCACTGGAGATCACTAGTAATGAGATCAAGCCAAGAAAAGATTGTAAATATTTATCATAAAATGATTTGTATATATTTCCATTATTAGGTTTAATAATTTACATTATTTACTGGTTTCTTTAGCTTGATAACCGTTACTGGCTATTGTACCTTCTGGCTTTCTTTAGGTACTTATCAAATTTTGTAACTTTTGTAAACCTGAGTATTTATTTACATGCTCTTTTTATGACTTATAAAAGTACACTGCAGACCTGATATAACACGTTTCATGGAGGCCATCAACAGTGATCATGTTATAAGTGAATTCATGTTATGATGAAAACCAAACTTTGCAGTAATGAAGGGTTTGGGGGGGGGAAAATAAATTTTACACAATGATATTTATAGGCTATTTGTTCTTAAAAAATGTATCCAATATTAACTATTTGGTAGATTGCCATTTTTGTTTTTTTGCAATTTCAATTATGGATTTCAAATATAAAATATGAAACCTGTCTACATCCTGCAATTATTCAATAATTTACTATAATTTTTAAAATTTTTGTGGTTCTTAAAAATTTCTCACAACTCCCCACTTCATACGCATTCCTACACTTTTGGAGTTTGGAATGTTAACGACATTGTGTGACTGTGTCAGAAATTTAGTTTCTAAGTTAAAAAAGAGAGCAGCTTCCTTGGTACTAGAACAACCTCTGGCCCCAGTGGATTTCAAAAACGGTTTTTCTGGAGCTTATTCCCTTTTTTGGTAACAGTAGCAGCGGTGGTAGTTTTATTCCTGTTCAGGGGTAATTTCTAATTATTACTGCCTTGAGCCAGAGAAAGTTCTTTTTTTTATATAGAGTTCTAAGCCTCTCTTCTGCTGGGGAATTAGCATAAAGTAACATATGCTAATTCTCCCGAAAGTATTTTGAATTTTTTCTAACAACGGATGAGATTCTATGAGATTGAAACAGCTGTCTGGCACAACCTATAATTATTATTGTTATTACAATTATAATAATCATTATCATTATTATTATTACTACTACTATTATTATTATTATTTGCTATTTAAAGCTTTATTCAATGTAACTTAATCTTGTCAGTTTTTCAATAACTATCATCTCAAGTTCCATTCTTTTAAATACTTCTAGTTACATGAAATGGTCTCCTTGTCTTTTAGATTATGTTGGTTTTTTTCTTTAATCGGTTGGATTCCTTTTGATTTCCTTTTTAAAGAATTTGGAAGATCAGTAAGCAGCAAGAGACACTGTTATTTAATATATTGATAATATTCACACACACGCACACACACACACAAACACACACACACACACACACACACAAACTCTCAGTCACTCATGCATGTGAAGTTCTATAGCATACTAACTAGGGAATAATAGCATTGAATTCAACATGTGGTATCAATAATCTTCCCGACCAAATTATAACTCAGTAGGTTCTACATGATTTATTTTTTGATTTAAACCAAAGATAATATATGAGGGACCTTTCAAAAGTAACGCCTACTATTTTTTTAATTTTGCCTGAATAGATCAGAGGGGGTGGCAAATTGCATTACCATGATAACTAAAATTATGCATTAATGACCTGAAAGTTTCACCTCCCTGTTGCAGATATTGATGGTGTGAGACTCTAAAAAAGCAACCCTGACATTAAAATGCATCAGAAGTAGAGATGCGTCATTGAATCCCTCCATGCATAAAACATTGAACTGATCAGTATTTACTGGCCCCTGTAGAATGTTACTGAAGCCAATGCAGTTCATGTCAGCACAGTTGGAGATTGTTGATTTCAGAGTGACAACAAAGAAGTGAATGACAAAGTGTGCTTTGGTCATTGGCAAAAGTGCATTGGGAATAGTGGTGACTATTTAAAAAAAAACATCTGGAGCACAAAAGGTCACTCATTTTAATGGTACCCCTCCCATCTTCATAGCTCTTTAATTTAAAAAAAAATAACTTTATGAAATAGGTGGCATTACTTTTGGAATAGTCCTTTGTACTTGTCTTTCCAACCATATATCAAATATTAGTCTAAACACAGAATATTAATTTAATCATATATATGGAATATTAAGTTTTGGAAGTCTTTGACTGAGTTCTGGTGTAATGTTGAAGTTCAACATAACCTTCAATGGTTTAAGCTTGGAATAGCATTCTATGAAGATAGCTCTTGAGTAAACTATATCTATCTACTGCTGATTAGTTATATATTTAATGATTCAAGTTTTAGAAATAGTGAAGTCTCCCTAGTGTAGTAGCAATAGCTAAGTATTACCAAGTGGTAAAAATAACTAAGCCATCCTAGTGTTGTAAATATAGCTGTCATCCTTGTGTTGTAACAATAGTTAAGTCATCCTAGTGTTATAGGTAAGTACTCCTAGTTAAGCAGCAATAGCTAGTCATCTATTGTAGTAAAAATTGGTAAATCATTCAAGTGTAGTAACAATAGTTAAGTCATCTTAGTGTTATAGGTAAGTCATCTTAGTTAGCAAAAATAGTAATTCATCCTAGTGTAGTTAAAGTAGTTAATCATTCCTACTGTAGTAACAATAGGTAGTGTTGTAATTATAGGTAAGCCATCTTAGTGTAGTAACAACAGTTAAGTCAATAGCTAAGTCACCCTAGTATAGTATCAATAGGTAAGTCATTTTAGTATAGTAAAATAGCTAATTCTTCATAGTATAGTAAGAATAGTTATTGTAGTGTAGTAAAAATTGGTAAGTCATAAAAGTGAAGTATTTCCTTATCAAAAAAAGAAAAAAATTTGCTTTAAAAAAGTTAGTTGGTTTCTTTATTGATTTCGTTTTTAATTTTTTTTATTCCCTGAAATGTAGCACAATAATTTACGAAAATAGAACTTCTAACTTGAAACATTTGCATTTTCATTCTTGAATTAAATGACTACAAAGATTGATATGCTAAAAAACAAAAGACAAAACAAAAAAAAACAACCCATTAGATTTAAATACTAAATTTGCATGTGGTCTTTTTTCATAATATGTAGAAAACAATATTTTTTTCGAAATCTGGTAATAACAAAAAGATATTAAAATGAAGTGAAATGAATAAGAAAAGGAAGTTTAATTTCATATTTGCATAATATTTTGAGTAAATTTTGATTTTAGGTTAGCAGCAGGAAGCCAATTTTTAGAATTATAGATTTTGTACAGTGAACCATCCTTAACATAGGATTTAAAAACCAATAGAAATTGAACCACATTAAAAAGTTCATTCTGTATTTTCCTTTCTGTCAAGATCAAGTAATTATTTTAAAGGCTAATTTTTCAAACATGATGAACAATGAACATCTCTTGATTAAAATGTATAATACGACTTTGAATAAATTTTGAAAAATAGCAAGTGTTTGCCTAAAAGTTTTGTATTCATAAGATATATAGGGAGAGCTCTCTGAATGAGGGATTTGAAAGTCCTGTTACTCCTTGCCCTGACCCACTTGGGATTGGTTGAGCTCTCTCCATACACTCAACAGACAGCTCCATGAGGAGGTGGTCCAAGTATCTGATTGACATGCTCATATACAGGTTTTGATCTTTACTGAAGGTAGGTCTTCTTGGCATAAACTGTACTGGCAAGTTTTAATACCAATGAAATGGATCTGTATGAAGTTTGCAATTTTGATTATATATATATATTAATCTAGAAAAAAAATTGTCTATATCTATACTTAAAGTACCCAATATCAGTAAGTAACTGATCAGTGTAGACACCAAGCCAATGACCTTTGGTTATTGCTAATTTCTCACCAGTGCAAGACTAAAATACATATGTATATATATACATAAATTCTAGTTAACTGTCTGTTTCTTGCTTAGGTGATCATTAGACTGGAAAAAGTCTAGTAATCTCACCAGTCAGAAATTGATAGTCACCAAAGACTACTGATGAGATTGTCATCACCAATCAGCTATGCACATTCTATCACCAACATTGAGCACTTAACCTGTAGATATAACAAACAATTCTACTTTATTGATATATGTATATTCTGTTGCTCTTTATTTTCTATATATAGTCATAAACACACACACACATATGTGTATGTGTGTATATACATAGTTGAATATATATATATATATATATATATGAACTCACTTTTTTCGAATGTACATGAGACTAGACAGGAGTGAAGTCATTCTTGATCATGTTTTGATACGGATATAAAGTCTCTAATTTGATGTTATCTATTTTGCTAAAGGCTAGTGTAGGTTTCACTATTAAATCTATAATGTAATATGCATCTTGAATAGTCATGGTGGGTGAATGGATAAATGCTTGGACCTTATAATTATATCATGAAAGTTTAAATCCCAGTTGAACCTTTCTGTTGGGTTACTTTGGGCTTATGGGGTTTGTTAACTAAGAGACATAACTGATCTTACTGAAGGGAAAAATTGATAAAAAAAATTAAATATATGTAAATACATATATACATATATACACATATATATGTATATACAAAAACTTACACACACACATATATATATATGCATATATATGTGCGTGTGTGTATGTTTATAACATCAAATATGAGTTAAGAACATTGAACAGCATTTTCATTCTCAATCTGACCTCATCAGCAATGTATACAAAGGTCCTGAAGTAAGTTCAAAGCAGCAATCATCATTGTGAAAATGGCCCTCCTACGGATTCAGTAAATTGGCCAGTTAATGTTCAGATGTTCTTTCAAACCTATCAACTGACTAAGCAGCCATCAAGGTTCATTTAATATTGCTTTTTACATTTCTTCCCTGTCAACTGTGTCACAAAATTTATAGATATATTGGAATATTTTTTCATTATACATTTCTTCATAAGTATATGTTTATATACTTTCCTTTACACATATTTGATTAAAAAGAACAGACTACTCCTGTCTACTTATTTATTTCTTTAATGTTTTCCAATTTTCAGATATGTGTCTTAATATCAGGCTTGAATGTTTTTAAAATATTGTCTGTAATCCCAAGTACTTTTGTACTCCTCTGATTCCATCTTCAGAGGTGGCTGCAATTCTGATTGTTGTTGAGATTTTATTTTTTATATTGCTTTTTGGATAGATGTTGAAATTCATATGTTTTTATGTATATATATAGTTATTTTACTTGCATTCTCACAAAATTAATAGCTTTCTGATGGTGTTGCACAATGATACCTGTCTAAGTCAAGATTTTTTGAACTGAATAATGTTGACTGCAGATGCTGTGGCCAACTGATTTTATACTCATATCATTCAAATTTTTCTCAAATCATTACATTCACTTTCAATTCATAATGTTTGATTTACACTGAATGTATTTTAAGGTTCTAAACATATTTCAATTTATTAGCAATCAGAGTTAAGACATAAATTAACAAAGTGTAGCATCTAAACAAAAAGTGTGATATGCCTAGGTAGATAATCATATTCATAGTTCTCACCTGACACACTGTGGATTATTTATCTAAAGAGCATGACTAATGTAGTAACTAGTGTATTAATATATATATACTAATCTACCAAGTCAGGAATTTCTATTGCTATATATATTAGTGAAGAGTGTTACTGACATGGTTACTAGTTTATTAATACATAGATCACACCATTAGACACACTATGGATTATTTATCTAAAAAGCATGACTAATGTAGTAACTAGTGTATTAATATATATATACTAATCTACTAAGTCAGGAATTTTTAACGCTATATGTATTAGTGAAGAGTGTGACTGACATGATTACTAGTTTATTAATACATAGGTCGCACCATTTGCATTCTTTATCTACAGATCTATCAGTAAATAAGATGACTTAGTTACTAGTGTATTAATACATAGATACTGACACAAACCCTTCTAAATTCTCTATCTATATACATTAGTGAAGAATGTGACTGACATAGTTACTAGTATAATAATACATAAATACTCAACTGACCACCTTTGCATTCTTTATCACCTTATACATTAGTGAAGAATGTGACTTACTTAGTCACTAGTGTATTAATACATAGATATTGACATGAACCCTTCTAAATTTTTCATCTATGTATATATTAGTGAAGAGTGTGACTGATGTAGTTACTAGAATATTAATGTACAAATTATTCACAATGGCATTTTTATATTACAGAATCTATTTTCAACATCTTTAGATCTCACTATTTATTTACAAAGGAATTTATTTTTCTAGGAATAGAATTTACCAAGATGATTTGCAAAGTATAAACTAAACCAAAACAATAGACATTATTTTTAAATCTAAGAAACCCTGACCCTAACCTTAGCCATAACCCTAAGCTCCAAAGGAAAAAAATGTTTTATTGAAATAAAATGTCAATCTAAGATTTTCTTTATGTGTTGACTTGTTGTAAAAAAAGCAATTCTTTTCTTATGGTCGAATTCCAAATATTATATTTGTAGAAATATCAAAGTTTGATATTCAAAGTAAGAAAAAGTGGCTGATGAAAAAAAAAATACAAACATAACAAAGATTTTCACAATCATTTGAAATAGATAAAAACATATCATGATAAAACTTATAAATACATCATTATTCAAATTATTTAAACTTATTCTCACATTTTCATTGTTGCTGTGCCCTTTAACCTTTACTAATTACTGAAGGAGATAGGTTCAATTCTGACTGAATATAGAAACAGATTAAAAGATTATCCATCATATATTCATATTGTACCTGAATATTTTTATGGAATGTGGAGACTGTACTCTCATGGAGGGTTCAATAATGGGTGTTCATATTATTATTACTAAACAGACAGCAATAAAATTATCCTTCTTAGAAAAATAATTAATGGTCATTGAACAAAAAAAAGAAGAAGAAGAAAACTATATAGTATCTTGAACTTTCAATTAAAAAGAACAAATTTAATGAAATGTAAATTCAATTTAAAAAAAATAAATTTTAAAATAAAACATCTTTGGGAAATTGATAATTAGTGAAAAATTGAACTTGTTTTTCTTCTTTCTAAGCTAAACATTATTTTAATTTAGTTCCCAAAAGTTGTCTGAAAAGATTCAAGGCTTTTCAAACAATTAGAAGATGTATAATAATTCAAAGGGAAAAATTAAAAGCTCCCTGGAAAAGCATAAAGAATCTCTAAAATATCCAAGTTTAATAAGATTTAAGGAAATTATTTGATTATAAAAGGTCTAGATATTTAAACTTTTATTTATATAGGATTATGTGTTCAAGAGAAAAGCATATCTTTTTGCTTAGTCTGAAACTCAAATTTGCAAAGTCCTTAGAAAGTTCAGGTTTAGTTGGGTCAAAGTTCAAATTCATATTTTTTTTCTGCTAAGTTTCCTTTTAAAAGACAGTGTCCAGTCAAGATCAGAATGAACATCTTTAAAGTCAAAGGTTACTCAAAGTAGTATTAGAATGAGATACTACAGGGATTTCTAATAGATTTTGGTTTACATAACTGTCATTTATCATAGTGATGAGGCAATTGTTCTCCTTTAGATACATTGTTTAGTAGGAAAAAGAAATAAAACTCATAATTTACTGGTTAGAGTCTAACCCAAAGTTTAAGCATGTTATTTAAGTTGTTGATCTGTTTATTTTCTTGACTTGACAACATATCAGAAGGTGTTTAAAAGGAATTCATGGTGAAGGTGTCGAAAGATAGGAACATTTGCAAATACAAACAATAATGATATTTATAGAATTCTAGCAAGCCTGTGCTAAAAATGTTAGTAAAAAATAAAAAACAGTAAGTTTGTATTAAAGAAAGAAATAAGGATAATAAATACAAATAATAACATTTGAATGGCCTAAAAGCAAAAATAGAATAAATAAATCCAATGTCTTCAGTGTGTGACACAATACATACAAATAAGAAAATTAAAAAATAAATAAAAAATACACATTGGTCATTATCATAATGAAGATAGATTATGAAAAAGTTCAAATCTTGTCAACTCATAAATTTTGTATTCAATAAATTTAAATAGGTTTTTTTTTCTTAGGTTAAGACAAAAAATTCTCTTGTATAAGTCTTGCCCTGATAGAGCATCAGACGTTTATGCATATAAATAAAAAAAATAAATAAAAAAATACACATTGGTCATTATTATAAGAAAGATAGAAAAATATTTCAAATAGCTATTGTTACTCCTGTTCATTTGTTAACCAATTAAAAAGACTTGATTTTATTTATGTATGTATTAATAACAAAGGACTCTTGAAATTTCAATAAATTATGATATTTATAAAAATAGCAATATATTTTGAATAGCTATTGCTTCTCTTGTTCACCTGCTAACTGATTAAAAAGACATGATTCTATTGTTCAATGCATTAAAATATAAGAAAATCTTGTTATGCTAATAAATAATAATATCTATATAAAATAGTTATATATTTCAACTGAATCCTTTTTGTCTCAAATAAAAATGGTCCAATACTCAACAATTTCTACCCAAATCTAAAAATTAAAGTCTGTATCATGACAGACTTTGCCTCCAGACTGTATATCATATTTATCATTGAATGTAAAATAAAGTATATTTTGAAATTTATTTGACTGATTCTTTGTAGGATTAATCAGAAAAGAAGTGTGTGAAGTTTTAAGATAAGGTTTTGGTGAAAAACATAAACAAAAACCAAAAAAATGCAATCTAAAATTAAAGATTTTATTTTGATGAATATCTTATGAAAAAAGATACATACAAAAATGGATGCCTTAAAGTACAACTTAATATTTTTTCTAAAATTTATCAAATTATTTGATTTTAAGTGAATATACTTCACCAACCTTTTCTTTTTTTTTGTTATTATAGAAGCTTTATAAAAGATTGTTTCTTTAAATTCCATAAAATTTTTCATATCTATCTACCCACTAAAAATATGTTCAGAATTATGATTTTTGAAATAAAGTGAATAAACTAAATTATTTTTGGATTTAGCTAAAATTGCACACTCCTTGTGATGCACAAAAATAATAACAATATTCATTTCTCTGTAATCAATATGAAAAATTGACTTTTTAGGTAGGCATAAAAATACAGTTGACAAAGAAAAAAAACTTTCTTCTTTCTCCACAGATATATCTTCAATTTTCTGCAGACACCATTAAATCTTTTAAATATAAAGAATTTGACTGGCAATCAAGAGCGAGGCAAAATTTACTAACACATCATTTTACTCAACTGACTCCAGTCAATAATAATAATTTTATAACAAGTCTTGATATTCTTGTGTGTATACAGGACAATAAGTAGCAGGAAGTAACAATTCCTATGCATATGGGAAGAAATCCAACATGCTAGATCGAACTTGAGGTAGTGTGCTATTTGACAAATGGTTTTATATGTTCAAAGAAAAGATCAAGAAAATGATTTAATCATTAGCATATATTATTAACAAACAAGATGTTGTTGGTGAACCTGTGAATTTTCAATGGTATACTTTTGGACTGTATTTATTTATTATTTATTATTGACTCTTCCAAGAAGTACATTTCATTGTAATTTTTGATAAACCGTTGAACAGTTGGAAGAATAACTTTAATTTCTTGAATATGTTTTTATTTGACAAAGTCAATCAGGTTATATACATAGTTTCTTGTAACATATTATTTTTTAAGTTGGAGAGTGTTCCTGTTGGTTCCATTTAAAAAAATTGTTTTGATCTTAAGTGTTACTGTTGTTTTCATTTTAGATAAAATGTATTTTAACATTTTAGATGTTAATAGAGATGAAATAGAATATCTAGTTCCAATCGGTTTCTTGATTTAATGACAACTTGAATTTTTAGTTTTTTTACTTTTGTCCTTTTCTTGTTATTTTTAGATTCCTTAGATTGTTGAATCAAAATCTAGTGGACCTCTGTAGATTGAATAAAGGCTTGATTTTGAAATCCTGTGAAGGCTTAAGATCGGTTCTTATAAAAGTTTCTGTCTTCAACTACAATCAACTGAAGAAAGCTGAAGAGTAGTAACACCAAGATGATAACAAAGAAGAAAAGGACAGCAATCTGAAAACTCAAAATACATGTCCTCCAAATGTATGGAAATGAAAGCATGATATTTGGAATGATTTATTTCTGGGAATCATTTATTAAAACATAGATTTAGAGAAAATAACAAGAAAATCATCCATATAGACTTCCCTTTCTAAGATTGAATCAAGTACAATTGGGAATTATGATACAATCTTCCTCTTTGCATTAAGTCTGTTGAAAGTGTTTGATTGTTTTTTAGTCTGCTTCAGGCCAAAAACTTGTAGTAAGTTTAGTTAGATAAGGAATGCTTTTGTCAAAATAAATGAGTCAAGTTTTGAAGTATCTTCAAATTGTTCTATTTCTGTTTTTTTTCCTTCACAAAATAAATAACTACAAAATGAAGCGATATGAATTGGCTAGGTTGGATTTATTAGATTCAGGTGTAGAAGGCCTGATGAGAAGAAAGCCAATGCAGTATATAACAAAAGGAAGATAGAAGAGTTAAAGATGTTAAAATCAATGTTCAGAATTAAGAAAAAGAAATTTAAATAAAAGAAAAAAAAAAGAAAAAAGAAATTGAGCAAGGGAGACAATAGGCTTCAAATTTTACTCAAGCAACACAGTCTAGCATTACAAAATTGGATCAAGAAAATTTAAGAGTTTGCTGTTCTTCAATCAGATTTGCACAAAAAGAAAGCTATAAATGAAAAATGAAAAAAAAAACAATTTAAAAGTCAATGCAGATCAGATGTAGTAAATAAATGAATATGCACACAATTATTTCAATATGGCTTGATTTTAAAAATCATTTTCTAACTTAAATTGTTTTCGATTCCATAGAAATATTTGAAAGAAATGAAATCAATAAATTTCTTGTTTTATTAGTATTTTATAAGCTTAGTCGGTCATATAATGATGGAATATTTCTATTTAATTTTACATACATATTAGAGCAATAAAAATGTTCTTTTAAAAATGTGTTGCAATATTTTTGGTAACTGACTAAGGGTATATTCATCTACAATGGAAAGATTAGATTTATAGCCAAGAATATAAGTCATTAACCAATCAGATGCTAAAATTGCTATTCTCTTTTATTACATAATTTTTGTTCATTCTAAGATATGAAACATTTATAAGAACAGAATAATCTAGGTATAGAAATCAACATTTTTAATATGCAGAAAAATGGCCAAAAATTAATAAATTTACTCTGAAAAAAAGATATTTATCCCAAATGAAAAAAATAATATCAAAGACATAAAGTTTATTGTATGCATTATCATTATCAAGAATTAATAAGAATGAAAATTGTAAAATTTTACATTCACAAGCATGATAAATACTTTATTATTACCAAACTGCTTTTATCAAAACTTATAAATTTTCATCACCATGATGCCAATAAAACAACAAAAAACCTAATGTTAATTGGAAAAATACAAATTAAATGATCTTTTTGATTTAATTTATAAAATCAATATTTAGAGCAAATGAGAATAATGTTTGATAAATCAATACTTATTCCTTTTTTTTTTTAATCTTAAGCATATTCTGTTAATCTTTAATAGTCAAACTTCAAATGATTAGTTTTTCTAAAAGACCAAGTTCTTCATAATATATTGGCAACACCTAAAAACTCATGGAGTTGATTTTTTATAACACTACCAGAAAAAAATACTCATTTGAAGTTCTTTTACAAATCATTATAAAAGCTTTTTTCAAACAGATTCTTTTAGTTTTGATTTTTTTAATAGCAAACACACCTGTGTAATCGATGTATTGTCACAATAGAAGAATAATTTGTATTTAGTTTTTTTTGGTTTATTGGTATATAACGTTATTCATAGGACATTCAATGCTGGATTTTTGGCTTTGTAAGAATTATTGAAACCAATTTATTTCTAACCATATTTTTTGTGTTAACAAATAAAATATGCATATTTATCTCATACAAACTAATAAATCAATTTTCATAGTTGATTTATTAGACTATGTTTACAAAAATGTATTATATTGCCTCCATATTAATAAATCAGGATGAATGTCCAGAATTATATGTCTGTTTGAGCCTCTGTATAGACTTGCCTGTAAGATCTTAAATCATTGTTGATATTATCTTTTATTTCTTATAACTGACACAACAGCAGATATTTGCGTAATATTACCAGTCTGCATCAGCCACTGGAAGTGGTTTAAAAAAAAACAACTAGTTAATTATATGTATATTTTCTGGAGAAATGATATGGTCAAGGTCTTTGGGGAGTGAGAAAAATTTGACTTGATCAAGGTAGATGTGAATAAAGATCTGAACATCAATTCTGTCTTCATGTTATTTTGGTATCTTTTGAATTACAGAAGAATGCCAAAAATGAAGCAAACGGAGACAGAAAACATGAGCTTCCCTGAGAATGAAAGGGATAGAAGTGGTTGCCTTCCAAACAGGGTAAGTGTTGCCTGTATTAAGATGTGGTCAAAAGGACTCTTCCTTTGACTTTAGCAGACAGAGCCTGAGGGGTGACACAGGAAAAAAAAGTAAGTAAAGAAAAACTCAGATTTTGCATTTTTCCTTCTTAAAAACTTTTTGAAATTTCATACTTTTCTATTCTATTCTCTTGGAATGGTCATTATTTTAGAGATTGAAATGATACATTTGTCTTTTATCATAGATATTTATACAAGTGTCATTCCAAAAGTAATGCCACCTATTTTTTTAAGTTATTTTTTAAAACTTGAAGAACTACAGAGATAGGAGTGGTAACATTAAAACAACTGACTTTTTGTGCTCCAGAAATTATTTTTTCTACATAGTCACCACCATTCTTAATGCAATTTTGCCATCAATAAATGAGGCAATCCATTTTTACATTCAGAATGCACTTTGTCACACACATCTCTATTGCCCTTTTGAAATCCACAAAACTATCTCTTAATTGTGCTTACATCAACTGCCTCGGCTTTGTAAATGTTCAACAGAAGCAGGTGGATGTTGATCGATTCAATTTTTTCTGCATGGCAAAATCCAATGATGTAACCCTGTTTCTGATGCATGTACATGACAGGGTTTGCTTTCTTAGAGTCTCACACCATCAATCTCTACAGCAGAGAGATGAAACTTTCAGGTCATGAATGCTTAAGTTCAGTCATCATAACAATGCAATTTGTAATCCCCTCTGATCTATATGGGTGTAATAAAAAAAATAGGAGGCATTACTTTTGGAAATGACTATCATACATATCACATAATTTACGGATAGGCCAGTTATTATATTATTATCTTGTATGCATTTTTGCTCTCAATCTTGATTTTCTTAATTGAAACTTTAAACGACTTTTCCAGGGTTAATTATGGTTTTCAAAAGACCACTCTATGAAAGTCTTTGTACAAAAAAAAAGCTGCGAAACTTGGCAGTATGATAACAATTGAACATTTACCACAGAGCAAAATGTAAGAAACAAAAATTAGTCAGTGAGTGAAAGAAAAAAAGTAAGTAAAAAATTAAAAAAAAATGTTGATTCAATGCCAATCTCTTGAATTCAGTAATCATGGTCATGCTGCAAGGTGCTTTGCTGAGCATTCATAGAGTGTCTGTGGTAGAGGCTGGTTCATAAAAGTGAATCTCTTTCTGTCAAAAAACTGATTTTGGCAAAAGAATCATACTGATGTGTTTATTTGGGGGAAAGTTCATCTTACAGTTTTATATATGAAGGAATTTGAATGAAGATTCTAAACTATTAAAAATGGCTCAACTTTGTTGGATTATTGCAAGATAGCAAAATCTGTATAAAATAGCATAGTTATTGTATTTTTATTTTAAATAGGCTTCATGCCAAAGTGTAAGTAAAATCAATGTAATAATCGTATACTTTTGTGTTATGCAAGAGTCCATAGCTATATATTACATGAAATGTTTCCAAATAATATTGTGATAAATTGAACAATTTTTAATACTTCAGCTTTTTATAAAAATATCTCAGTGTATTCTTCAGTATACCCTCATTAAATATCTTTAATTTCGAATAAACATCTAAGTTTTTATGGGTGACTATGCTTATTCAAAATTGAAAATAATCAATGAAATTACAATAAACTATTATACTTATTTACTAATATTTGGTTGGCATGTCCTTTGTGTTTTTTTAATACAAGGATGACTTTAGGCATGTTTTGGATTGGTACATAAGTTGTATCTTAAGGAATTTCTTATGAAGGAGTTAAATATTCTTCTTCATGCATCTTTTTTCTTCTTGCAAGTCAGTGTATTTGTTTATAGAAATTGTGATTGTTATCATAAAATAAACAAACTATCAAATTACATGTATTAATATTATGTTTGCAAAAAATAAAATGAATACACACAAAATGAAGCCTTTTTAGCATTAAATAACCCACATGCAATAATATGCCATTAATTATTAAATCAATTAATCATGTTATTCACAAAGGAAGGGATTATATATTGACCAGGGCACATCTTTATGTCTTCATGATCAATATAGGAAGAAATTAATTCACAATTTAATGCTTTGCATCTTGAGTCATATAAAATAGTTAATTGCATAAAGATCTAAGAGAACCATTTTGCCAAAATCATATTTTTTAGTCAGTAAGATTTACTATCATGCCTGCCTCCTTCGGTCTGTGATGATAGTGTGTCTGTGTGAGACAGAGAAAGAGAGGGGGAGGGAGGAAGAGGGAGATAAATAAATAGAGAGAGAGAGAGAGAAAAAGATAGGAGATAAAGATACAAAGAGTGAAAAATAAATAATCTTTTTAAAAAAGAGAGAGAAAGAGAAAATGAGAGAACGAAATAGAAAAAATTAATTTTTAGAAAATGAGAGAGAAAGAGAGAGAGAGAGAGAGAGAGAGAGAGAGAGAGAGAGAGAGAGAGAGAGAGAGAGAGAGATATAGAGATATAGATATATATATATATATATATATATATATATATATATATATATATATATATATATATATATATATATATATATATA
>JAYKTE010176331.1:0-12712 GCA_036873565.1 Xipholeptos notoides | reverse complement strand
AATTAGTAATTTTTATTCTAAATATTTTTTCTAAGTGCTTAAATGTAACAGGGTCGAAAACGCGTTGCCAATCCCTACCCGGCGGCGGCTGTTTATTATTTATTTTTGAAAGCAGTTTTCCAGTTATAGTTTTGATTTACAAAAAAAAAACTTTTGTATCCACACTCCACAGACAGAGCCTTATTTATCTTCCCGGAGATGATAAATGTTTACTTTCCATATATAACAATTTTTATTCTAATTTTATACATATATATTTCTTGATTTGTCTAAGTCCAAATTATAATAATTTGGACTTATTTATTTATTCGTCAGTGACATGCAAACCCCAAGTGGGATTCGAACCTGCAGACGTGGTGTGTATGTTGTAACTACAGCACAATTATGCATTCATCATGGCAATTTTTACGGTTTTACTCTTAATCGTAGCTATGCTCTTCTTTCTAGTGGCTAATTTTTTTGATTATCGATAATTATCAGAGGTATTTCGAGACAAAACCTACCTAAGAACACCCCCAGACACATAAAGTACTTTTGTGTAAATTTTCCAGAAAATCTTTTCAGTTGTTTCGGAGTCCATTGGGAATGAACAGACACATAGACAAAGTTAAATATAAGTTTGATTAGATTTTCGATTCTTAAATACTACTTCCCATTAAGTAAAATCATCAAAGTATAGAATAACACTATACAAATAAAACTCCTAAAAATATATATAGAATTATAGAATAACAATTTGAGTGTGGGAGATACTTTGATCAACAATTAATTCAAACATTCTTATCTAATATCAATCTTATCTATATATAAAAATGACCTTGTGTGTCTGTCCGAGAAAGGACTTCTATCAAACTATTTGCCAATTTCTGGTTTAGAAAGTTGAAATTTGATAAATAAGGATCTGTATTTGTGCCTGTGGAAGAAATTCGATTTGTTTTTTGAGTTGAAAAAATAGCTGCTAAGGAGTCAGACTTGAAAAATTGGATTATTATGGACCTGTAGAATTCACTGTATATAAGCTTGGGTGTCAATATAACCGCAGTTTAATAAAACTTTTGGCTTTTAAAAAATTATGGCAGTTTTAAAGAAAAAATCTTGGAATTAAAATAACAGATCAAAATGGGCACCAAGGAGCATAAAAGTAACCCCCAGGCAAAGCCAGGCAATACTTCTAAAAGTAACCTTGTGTGTCTGTGGAACGGCCTCCACCCAACTACTTTGCCAATTTTGGTCTAGCAACTTGAAATTTAATATATGGGGTATTTGGACCTGTGGAACAAATTAGGTTTGGTTCAGGGCCAGAGAAATAGCTGCTAAGGAGTCAAACTTGGAATATTGAGTCGTTGTGTTGGGGCTACATTGGTCCATGGGGTGTGAATATAACCGTCCTTTACTAAAATAATTTTTTTTTTTTTAATCTTGGAATTATAAAAAACACAAATCATAATGAGCACAAAAGTAGCATCAAATTTGAATTATGGTGCTAAGTGGTTTTCCTTAGACATAAAAAAATGCAGAGCTTCTTACTTTTATTTGAGGAAGGCTGAAGAATGTAGCCTCCGAAAACATGATTGAAAATAATAGAATGAAGATAATGGTTAAAATATTGAATAACTGGAGTAAGGAGAGAAAAATTATTTTTGAAGACCATGTTTGTCCGGTTTAGTGGCATAGCAACCCTTGCTGATTCCTGCTTTTTTTGTAGAAAAACATGGTTTTGATGACATGGTCTTTGTAGACAGTTTGTAGAAGTAAAGATTTATTAAAATATTCATCAGACTATAAAATCTGAGTATTTTTACACATCAACCTCTCAGAGAATAATTTTCTACAGAGAAATTGAACAATTATCAATGTGTCTTAGGTGAGTTGTACTTGAATGTTGAGTTTATTACCATAAATAGTGGCAGTCCCCCTCATGTAACCAGGATCCTGACTCAGTTCAAGACTGCACTCAAGATGAGGCTCCGAGGGACTTTTACCTACTGCAATTGGTGAATTCTTCAGCCAAGTTGTAAGGGTAACCAAATGTGAACAAAAAACAGAAGACTTAGTTTATTCATTAAAAAATGGATTTTATTTTGGAATCATTTACATAATTGAACTTTCTTTTTTTAATGAAATTAAAAAAAAAATTATATTTTATTTTATATTATGTTGATCATATTAAGTACAGGGTCTAAAATGAACTCCATATTTTTATGAAATTGGAAAATTTTATGTAAATTTCCTTACACTATGTTGGTAATATTTACTGAGTCTACATAAAATAGGTGGTATTTTTTCATTTAAACACGTTTGATTAAAAAGAACAGAGATCTCACGTTTACTTTTTTTTCCAATTTCCTGATAAATGTCTTTATTAAATTATAATACATCCTTCCACCCTCAAAGAGGTGCGAAAGTACTATGCACTTGGGCAAATATTTGAATTCGTTTAAACCTGATATAACAACACTTATCAGGAAATTGGAAAAATAAAGAAAAATAAGTAAACAGATCTGTCCCCTTTTTAATCAAACTAGTTTGAATGAGGCTACATAAATAAACTGTAGTTTTTCAAAAACTTTTTTGGAATCCTTGGGATGGGACTTGATAATGTGTATCATTCTCATTGTTACCTTCACATTGTTCTTAACAGAATCAGAGCAAGCCCTCCATGGTTTGAATAAAGGGTTAAGTTCAAAACGAAGGCTCATCACCCAAAACGTTGTAAAAATAAAAATAAGGATGAGGACAAACTTCCGAAAAATAAACTTAAGTTAGAAACTTAGACAATAAGTCTTTTCAAATTCATTGAAATAGTAATTCCTTTATTGAACAGGATTAACATAAAGTGATAGGAAATTTGTATAAAAATTTAAATTTCATAAAAATTAGTGATTTATGTACACACACACACACTGTATTGTAAATATACTTATGTCCTTTTTTTATTATTAATTCCACACCAATATCACTAGGTAATCTTCACCAGGGACAACTAACAACACTCATAGACAGCAGCAACAATTCCTGGAACGTTAACAGATTAATTATTTTCTTTGATTTTTATTATGATTTGGAGTCTTCCAATCCAATAAAGTAGTTTTAGTCCTTAGACTCACAAGTAAACACTAATGATTTCAAAAAGACAATTTTTTTCCATGATTGCTCAATTTTTTAATATAGAAGTGTATTAAAAATGTAGGTAAACGTTCTGTGTAGAGTAAAATTTAAAATACAAAAAATATCCTAGTTAGATATGTATATAGATATGTATATATATATATATATATATATATATAGTAGATAAGCGTAGACATGGAGTCAACAACAGCCTTGCCCTTCGGTGACTGTCAGGCGAGAAACTGAGTCACCGAAGGCCGTTGACTCCGTGTCTACGCTTTACACACGCTCCATATCACTGATATTGAGCACTTTAACTATAAATATAGGTAACCTTACTCAACAATTTAATATATATATATATATATATATATATATATATATATTAGCAAAACAAAAATAATTTTTGTTACATTCAAAGTAGAAATAATCTGAATAAACATAAACATGATTTTAATGCCAGAATCCACTTTGATTGAAATAATCACTCAATAAAAAGCATTTTTAATGTGGGGGGGGATCAAACAATTTAGTTAAAAAACAGGTTTTACTTGACAAAAAATAAATCAACATGTTTATTTTAATTCCTGGTAAAAGACCAATTAAGTAGTTTTTAAATCTAAGTTTGTGTTTTAAGCTAATTTAGCTAATTTTTGTAAACAAATATTTCCTTCAAGAGATTATTGGGGTTTAGTAGTTTTTATAGCTTATCTTACTCATCCATTGGGTCATCCAGTTGGTTACAACCATATTTTTTCTAAGATTTTTAATTTGTAAGCTATAAAACAAGTTAAC
The DNA here is from genome assembly GCA_036873565.1 of Xipholeptos notoides. Lineage (NCBI taxonomy): Eukaryota > Metazoa > Mollusca > Cephalopoda > Idiosepiidae > Xipholeptos > Xipholeptos notoides. The sequence continues at coordinate 8,809 of JAYKTE010176331.1, read as the reverse complement.
TGAAGTTAAACAAATAAATGAACAAAATACTGTTTAAAATAAAACTAAATCTCTAACTAAACTTTTTTATTAGTTGAAAGGAAGGGAAAATAACACTGAACAGTGAACACTTACTTCACTGATTGAAAAACGATTTGTATGTAAAAACTTTTTTCTTGAAACAAATTCACACCATATGAAAAAAAAAGAGAGAAAAAATACGAATTTCAATATTGTTTAAGACAGAGAAATCAAACTTTAAAAAGGGATCAAAAACTATTCGTTCAAAAAAATTCCTTTCCTCCAAAAATTATGCATTTTTAAAAATTGTTTCGTGTTTTTTTAATTTTAAAGTACCAATACTTTTTTCGCAAAAGGAGTCGGTTTTCAATTTTTATTGCGAAATTTTTCTCTTTTTTTATATTTGTTTTTGAATTAGTTTATTTTAAAGGGATTATTTAGTTCAATGACAAAAAGAAAAAATAATTTAAACTAATCGAAAACTAAGGGATATTTTTTATCTTTGAATTTGATTGGGTGGGTAACTATTGGAAATTATTTTTTTTAAGGGTCATTCAATTCATTCCATTGTTAGGATATCGATTGCTTCAGAATAAAACAACAGATTAAAATTTCAAATGTTTATTATTCCCATTCGGTTGTACCTGGTGGTTTGGCAGTTAGGTCATACATCACCCGAGAAATACTTGGTACTGTACTCAAAATACCATCAACCATTGAACTAAGTACCTCTTCAGGGAGACGGGCAGAGCCTGGAGTTGCAGGGACCCCTGTCATAAAATCATTTGTGATAAATGTTCGAATGACTATTGACCTTTTTGTGGAAGGTTGGGAGTTGACAGGGTCACGATCAAAATGGACAGGACAAATAATAATCGGCATTTGGCTGAGTTTTGAGATGTACCCGGAATCTTGAAGTGTTTTACTAGCCACGTAATCAGCCTGTCGTAGGGTGGCAAGGACATCTTCAGAAAGGTAGGTCGGAGTGATATCTTTAACAGGATACCTCACTCTTTCACCAAACACATATACAACTCTATTGATGTTGTGGCAAATTTTTGGTATAAACTGAGCCAATTTCATCAGGGTCTCCCACCTTGGTTTCCCATCACTTGATAGGGCAGCTACATAACTATAGGTTCTATGGTCACCTTGAACTCCTACACTTTTTATCGGTAACAAGTGAGCTCCCATGCCTTCGATGCCAGTTGTTAGTGTAGAAAGCAAGTTTTGTTCAGAAACGGGTAATTTTTCCTTAACCACATCCAAGTAGTGGGGTGAGGTTCGCAAAGCGTTGTTAAAATTAATGATAATTTTCAAAAGTTGATTGGTTTCGTCAAAATCTCTTTCCATGTAGCGGTCTTCGGCGCATATGACTCGAATGGCCAGCCCGGGGCCAGGGAACGGATGCCTTTGTACTAATTCGTGGGGGAGGCCCAGATCTTTACCGAGTAATCGAACCTCGTCCTTGTGAAAATCTTTTAATGGTTCAATTACTCGACCTAAACTTCGAAGCTCTCTAACCAATTCAGTGTCGTTGTGGTGGGTTTTGATAGCTGAGGCTTTCGAACTCGCCAATATTGAGGCACTTTCAATCAAATCGGGTCTTAGTGTTCCCTGACCAAGAATAACACTCTCCGGGTTTAAATTCATTTCTTTTAGGACATCGTCAGCTATTTTCATGAAAGTATCACCGATAATTTTACGTTTTTCTTCTGGGTTACAGGTGTTGTTCAAAGCGTTTGTTTGCCGTCTGGCTGAGTCAGGGTCATTCTTATTGATAGGCAGAGACGTAGTAGCATGATAGAATGTCTGGGCCGCCCGGATAACTTTCACTTCTACGCCGATTTTTAATAAAGATTCCTCCACTTGGCTGCTTTCTGATTTTCTCATAAACCCGTTATCAATGTGAATTGCAACAATCCGATCCCCATGAATGGCTTTTCTAAGTAAGGCAGCACACACTGTGGAATCTACCCCTCCACTTAGCAGCATAAGGACTTTTTTACTACCGACAACCTGCCGAATATGTTCAATACACATGGTTTCTCTCGACTCCATAGTGAAAGTAGCATGGAACCCACACACATGGTATAAAAAATTTTTGAACATATCTACGCCGTTTTCGGTAAGGTCGACCTCGGGGTGAAACTGAACTCCGTACAAATGAAGTTGGTCGTTACCGATAGCAGCAACCAGGTCTCCTGATGTAGCGACAGCTTTAAATCCTTCTGCTACTTTATCCACGCTGTCACCATGAGTGAGCAGTACTTGCTGTTTTGGGCTAAGATCCTTAAAAATCGGACAGGTCTGATCGACCGATATCGTAAATTGGCCGTCTTCTCGAACCGATTTACTCTCAACGGTTCCATTAAATTCTTTATTAATCATTTGCATTCCGTAACATATGCCCAGAATAGGCAGGCCACATCGAAATATATTCGGATCGTATGAAGGGGCATTTTCAGCATAAACTGAGTTCGGACCACCAGATATAATGATTGCTTTATAACGTTCTTTTAAATGAGCAACTGGAGTGTCTAAAGGCAAGATATCAGCATTGACCATTAATTCTCTTACCTTTCGATCAATAACTTTACAGTACTGAGCACCGGCATCCAATATACATAATTTCTCCCCCTCTGCTGAATCGGTATTATTTGCGCTACACGTGGATCCCGACTCGGTAATATTTCCACCATGATTTTCAGTCGTCATTTTTGTCCGTCCCGTAATAATTCCAACTCCAGTCCCGAGATGTACGGAGGAGGTTTGGATCCTGTCGACCGTGGCAGTGGTAATGACTCTGCTAGCAGACAAGTGATAGAACTGTTCCTTCGCACTGATCAAGACCTCGCACCCGCCACCACCAGCAAAATGGCTAAGGTGACCGATCTGAAGCTTCGTGGGTGATAGACTCCAAATAATCCGAGACACAACTCTAACCGGGCTGAACCAACGCCAGCAGACGAACATACAATTTTTCCTGTGCGTGTGGGTGGCGAGATGGCGACCAGAGAGAAAAAATACGAAGTTGATAAGCGACTTTTAGAGTAGCAGATGGAAGATAAAAATTATTACGGTGCCACTCTGTTTATTGGCGCCTTAATGTGAAAGCAAGGGAGAGAATACGAGAGCCTACGCAATGTAAGGGAAACAACTTGAGTTAATGAAGCAGAAACATACATGCAGGGTAAATTAGATGTGTTGTGTACGCACGCACGTGTACACTTTATAGTAGTATATGTGGCGAAAATTGTGAGAACGGAGAAGGCAGATTTTTTTACACAATAATCGCAATCAGAAAATATATCGACTTTGATGGATTTTTATATTGGTGACGTCTACTAGCAACTCAATTCTTTATCAAATAATAATTTTGACAAAAATGGTTATTTTTTTTTTTTTTGTATTTATTTATGAAAAAATTTGTTATACTGATGTGTGTGTATGTGTAAATAACCATTTTTTTACTTAAAATTTTTATGGTGCCACTTTTAAAAAATGTAAACTCAAACTCACTTATAAGATTCTAAAGGGTCCCAATGATTAATATCTCCAAGTATTCACACAAATTTACAAATAGTTGAGAGGAGCTTTCGGTAAAGTTATTTGTTACAGTAGTTTTCCTACTTTATTTTGTCACTGTTCCTCCCCATGCTGGTGATTCCATTTATAATAAGAGGTTTTCTACAATCAGTCAATAAAATCATAGGTTTTGTATTTTCTATATTATTTTCAGCTTTCTTTAAACGTTGACTTTCAAATCTTTGAATAAAGATTACAAGTCATTTTAAATGGACCAACAAGTACAATTAATTGTTTTGAATTTAATACAAATATTTAGAATTTTTTTAAAGTTTTTAAAAAGAAATAATAGTTTCTAATTTTAAATTTTAGTTGGTCTTTGGTTGAATGTTATAGTGTTGAAATACAAATGTGTTTTAGAAAACAAATATACATTAATGGCTAGGTATGAAAAGGGTTTGTTGTTTTGGGGTGTGAGTGCTCTTAAGAAATACGAAGTTAGTTCTAAAAGTAATGCCTCTTATTTTTTAACTTTTAATTAAAAAAGTAAAAGATCTACAAAGATGGGGTTGGTTACATTAAATCAAGCGACTGTTTTTCCTACGTAGTTACCACCATTTATCCATTGTCCTCACCATTCTCAATGCACTTTTGCCAGCAATGAACGTGGCAGTCTCTTTTTGCATCCAGGGCACACTGTCACTCATGCCTCTGTCATCACTTTGAAATCGATTAACTAATCTTCTAACTGCACTAACATCAACTGCATCAGCTTCATAAGTGTTTAACAGACACTGCTGGATTGGCTCAATTTTTCCTCCATGAAGGAATTCAATGACATATATCTACTTCTGATGCACGTTCATGACAGGGGTTTCTTTCTTAGAGTCTCACACTGTCAATATCTGCAACAGAGAGAGATAAAACCTTCAGGTCATGAATGCATAAGTTCAGTCATCATAATAATACAATTTGCAATCTCCTTTAATCCATTTGGGAAGAATAAGAAAATAGAAGGCATTTTTTTAAATATCCCTTATATCTTAATGTGATGTTCTGTCTTTTTCCATCATGAAATAAAATCAATTTACATAGAAGCCCATTGGATTGATTAGAATAAAGAAACAAAGTAGTTTTCCAACAGTAAATGTCTTGTTCATAAAGTAGGTATCTTTATGTATGTAACCAAATTTCCTCTTTTGGAATTTAGTCTATTCATAAATTTGTTAAAAGGCACAACCAGTACAACTTTGTGGATCAATGTGTTTTTGCGACTATAAAGAGTAGAGACTTTTAAAAGTTCCTAAATTAAATATGTCTTTTGTGTTCATATCTATATTGATTGAAGAAGCAAATGTTTTCAACATCAGCTAAAAAACCTTAACTGCATTTTACTAAATCTTAGATGATGCTTTCATTGTGTAATATGATATATATTTTATCAAGCACGAAACTGAGTTAGGCATAAGATCAGTTTTATGCGCTCATTACATTCCCAGATTTGTTGGAATTAGTGTTGTCCTTCACCTAGATGAGTCATTCCCCCATGTAACGAGCCTTATATGCCAGAGGCAGATGAAAGTGAATGCAATGATTTTGACTCTGATTTGAACTCTTATAATACAATTTGTGTCTTCGGTGTTCATAATTATTTTAGTTGATGAATTTAAAAATAATTGTTTTTGATATCAGCTAAATGACTTCTATTGCATTTAAACAGATTTTAGATAGTTTTCACTGAGTAATATGTGACATCTCTGTTCATAACAATATAAATTTTCATTTCAGAAATCCTTTTATTAGAAATCAAAATGAATAACAAAAATTTTATTTTTAAGTAGTGATACATTTATCAAATACAAATTTAGTTCAATGAATTAATACAAATGTCTTTCTTTTCTTTTACAGATTGTAAGTGGGAAGTCGATTTGGCCCAATGGATAAGCAGTCAGACATCGGAATTGTAGTATGCGAGTTCTAATCTCAGTCTTTCTGTTTGTGTTCATATTCTGATTAATACCTTTGGGAAAGGTATGAATCTCCACATTCCCTCCAGCCATGGGTTAAATGGTGCATATTGTGTTATACAAAAAAACTGGGCAAAAAAATAACATTTACCAATAATGATTGTTCTCAGCATTATATGACCTAAAAAGTGTTGATATTCTGTGAAATACAAACAAACAGATTAATAGAGAAGAGCCATCATTAGACTACTCAACCTGTAACTGGGAAGTAATTAGGGAATTGATAACTTACCCAAAGGTATTAGGATATCTTTGTAAAACTGCTTTCAATAAATACACAAAAATAAAATGAAATGACTGACATAAAAACAAATTTTGTATGCACCAAAAATGCAACTCACTATGACACTGAGTCAGTGAGAAATAGAAAACAATGGACTTTTGTTGCAAATTATATAAATTATTCATTCTTTTGTTTTTCTGTGCTGCCAGGTAACAAAAATTGCTTAAACCTGTCGTTAGGGACTATTGGCTAAGTTAATTAGAAACTGGATGAATCATAGCAGAATCTTAAAGTGAATGTTGGTTGATATATTCTTTTTTAATTCCTTGAATCAACCATTCCCTGATTCAAGTAATTCTAGCAGCCATTCTGTTTTTTAAATTTCAAAATGTCTCCCTAGTAATATTTTTTTGGACAATATTCAATCAATTGAAATTTGTTGAATAGAATTTAGGAGTATGCTTATGCATTTTAATTACGTCTTTGCATAGTCAACAATGTGCAAAACCTAGTCAATCAATGCTCGTTAAACTCTCTTCATATGGAATGAGGTTTTAAACTGTTTATCAATTTTAAAGCATATTTTTATACTTCACTAGTAGAATAGCTCAGCGTTGCCCACGCATCTCAGAAAATTTTTAGTATGTCTTCAAAAATATGTATGTATTTAAATTAAATTATAATGTTATGATTCAATGTATAACTTTTAACATAGTGCCAGGCAGCTGTTTCGATCTTATTGCATCTCATCAGTGACACACAATGTTGTTAACATTCCAAACTCTAAGTGGAATTTGAACCTACAGACCATTTAGTATGAAACAAACACTCTAATGACTAGTTCATAACACAGTAATGTGTTCATAATGGCAATTTTTAAGGTTTTACTCTTAATAATATCCACCCTCTACTTTTGTAGATGCTATCATTTTTCGATAATTATTGGGAATGTTAAGAGACAAAACATAGCTAAGAACATTCTCAGATACATGTATTACATCTGTGTAAATTTTCAAGAAAATCGGTTCAGCCATTTCAAAGTCCATAGGGAATGAACATGTTGAAATACATATCTATCAATCTATCAATGTTATTTTGTTTAAAGTATCATTTATTGTGTGTTCAGTATGTTGGGGTGGGGAACAAAAGTTTCATTTTGTAGGTAAAGGGGCCACAAGGTGTATTCTGAGAGAGGAGGGGACGTGATGTTGCTAAGCATGGTACTGCATGTGGGACTAGTGATTATGTATCACTTAGTAAATTTGTTAAATCTCGGTTGTTTCTAGGACTTGATGAAAGCAGGTGTATATAAAGGGCTGAGGCAGTAAGGTGAGGAGGGTCGCAAAAGAGAGTCACAGTAGTGTCAGGGGTCAGTGAGTGTGTGGCAGTGTCGTTTTCAGCCAAAGACCAGCTCTTACCAGAAAAGATGCAGAGAACATGGAGCGACTCACTGAAAACCAAAGGAGGGTGTAAGAACAAGACCGAAACAAGATAAAAATATTCTGTATTCGAGGTAGGGCAGAAAACATCTCCTTTTATAGCTGGAACCAACAGTTCTAACCTTATGATAGGAAGAATTTAAGTATATAAAAAAAAAATTTAAGTATATAAAAAACATTGCATTTTTCTTTCATAACTTACACATTCAGACTCATTCTCTTAGTAAGCAAACCTCTTATGCACCATAACATTTACAAATCTTAAACCTTAAAATAGATCTGTTTATCTATTTTAAGGTTTAAACAGTAACAGGAACTGTTACAGTGGATAAGTACTTGGATTTTGAAATCATTATTTACAAGATCAAATCACAGTTATTCTGTTATTTTCAGATTTGGGTTAATATCCTTTGGAAAGTTATGAATTCTTTTCAGGACCACTTCCCTTGGTGCCCTTAAGTTCCTTTAAGTGTCATGCTTTTTAAATTTCTTAACGATTGAAGCTACAGACGTATGAGGAATAGGAGAGTTTGCTGCAACTTTTCTAATAGATAGCCCCTTATTTACAGAATTCAAAATTCGATTTCTCATTCAAACTGAAATTTCCTTAAATCTGCACATGATAATTAAAACTGATAGAAATTCACTTTATATTGTTTTTAGGCAGCTCCCATCTTAAAATAAAATTAAATTAAAAAATGTTATTAAAAATACTTCAATCCATACATAGAAATGGATCAGCCATTAGATAAGATATTGTACAAATAATTATGCTCTAATGTCTAAGCTTACAAATTTGTTTGAAAGCAAGAAAAAAATAGAATGAAAAAAGAACAAGTTCAATAATGCTTAATAATTAATCTATATTTTATGTATTAATGAAGCTTTACTGACCATATGAAGCCAAGAAAGTCTCAGTGGTTCCGTATGTCAACTTTGGAACTGTGATGCACATGATTAAATTCCTGTCACCCCATTAATTGCTCTTTTGAGGCTAAAACCTTTGGGAAATCTATAAATCTCTTTATTCCTTTCAGCTATGGATTACATTGTATAACCCTTGTTCTCTTAATGACCTAATTACAAAAAATTGTTTATTAAAAGTCATTTGACTTGGTAATATATGAATACTTATGCGCTCATGTTTGAATTAAATATGGTCTGTATATAAAGGCATAGAAGTTCAATGATAGGGATTTTGTATTATTGACATTATTTCTCTCAATACATCTACCACAGCATTTTTATAGTAATTTTTTGAGCATCTTTTATTTCAAACATTAAAAATTAAAAAATACTTTTAAGAACAACTGTATATGTACTTAACTATGTATATTTTTTATGCAGCAAGGATGGGGCAATGGTAAAAGCTTCAACTCTGGAATCATATTACACAAGTTCAAATCCCACTCAAAACCATTATATTCCCTCTCAGCTATCTCAGGCAGATGAGGCTCGTAAACCCAGGAGAGTAATTCATTTAAGAGAAGGACACTCTGATATAAAACCTGCATTCCATTTGGCCAATCCGTCATTTTGCATGCTTATCACTGGTTGAAGGTCGAATGGAAAGAGAGCATGTTGTACTCTTG
>JAYKTE010176220.1:0-7500 GCA_036873565.1 Xipholeptos notoides | reverse complement strand
GTTTTAGATGTTATCCATTGTCTGTCAAATTTGAAGGCTTCCTACCAAACCTTAAAAAATTCTAACTTTAAATGAGATTGAAACTCTGCTTAACAAACCTTTTTTATTTTTTTCTGTTTCTCTACTTTTACACTGATAAGGATTATACTCCCCACATTTTTTGATTGTTACACATAAGTCATTTACAAAGGCAGTGAAAACTGTGTTTGAATTTAAGTATATCTAATCTTCAAGATTTCTTTTCAGTGTTTTAGCTGTGAAACAAGTGAGATTTTTTTATATATATCGAGATAAGTGTGCTACTCTTATCTAAAAAGGTAAATAACACTTTAGCTTACTAGACAACATCTAATAACAGAAGAAAATCAAACAAACTTAATCTATTGAAAATCATGTTGACATCACCTCCTAACCAAATATCAAATAAATGCAGGACATTTTTGATCAAAAAATGTTTTTGCAAATTTTAAGAATTAAATCTATTAAGAAATCACAATATATGTTTATAATTTTTATTGTAAAAACTTTTTTTTTAATCGTATCCTGAAAAAAACGAAGAAATTTGACAATCTTCTGAAGTATTTAATAATCCTTTTTAATTTTTTAACTCTGTTTATTTAGGGGAAGCCTTTAGAAGGACTGGACTTTGGTTAAGAACAAAAAACATAATTGAAAAACCTTATTAAAAAAATCCCAAATAAGGACAATTATCTTTATACTTAGGATTTACCACACTGAATTATTTCAAATGGTTCTATACCTTTTAGAATTATTAATTTAGTACAAATTATGGGCTGAACTGTAATTTATCATAAGGTCATATTGATGTGCTTTGACAGAATGCTGCTTTTTTTTTTTTTTACATTTTCTCATTTAGAGATTTCTTATATGTCAAGACTCATGAAGTGTGTCTGCTTGGGCTAGTTTCAGAATAGATTTTACCCTTCACCTAGATAAGCTACTTCCCTAAACTGACAAGCTTCAATAGTTCAGAGCAACTAAAGGTTACCTTAATTTAATGGTTCAATTTTTACTTGAATTTTTATATTATAATTTTGCATAACACAATTACTCTTGATCTTTGTAAAGTAAGTTTCCTCATCAAATCAGCCACAAGGCTGTAAACTTAGTGGCTCTCTATAAAGACTTGTGAGCTGCACCTGTCAGTTCTATTGAAGGGAGTTGCTAATCCAATCTGAACAATCTGCATCTTTCCAAAACTGCCAAAATAATTATTTACTATCAAGCATAAAACTCTGTTTTGATACTGTTATAGCTATAAAACATATTGTTGCCATTTCAGTCTTTGATCATGAGACTGATGGTTTTCTATTTTATAGTTTCCTCTCTCCTAGACTCTATGTCTGCTTGGACACACAAGCTGCATCTATTTTGGTTTCTGAAGTAATTTTTTGTCTTAATATAGTAGTAACAACTTTCTGCATAAGTTCATGTGATATGAGATACTTCTTTTTCAGATTATCATAAAAGGTTTATATGCTATAAAACAAATGAAACCAAACCCTTCATGGTCTTTGCAGCAAATTATTGTGTTATTTTTTTTATAGTAATTAAGTTCATAAACTGAATCTTTTGTTTACTTGTTTGTAGTCCCTTTCATTAAGTTTTTATAATTGTTTTTTATAGCTGAACTTTTTATGTTTTAAAAATCAATAAAACTAATTTTTTTATGGTTATGGGGCTGAAACTGATTCATCTCAATTAATTATAATGAAGGAAATTGATTTGTAAAATAAGTACATCCTAAAACAAGCTGTTCTGCCATGACAAAGCTTGTTCAAAACCCTATGAGGTGACTCTGTACAGCAATTTCAAAATTATTTTTATCTGCTCAGTTCTAAAGTAACTTTGATTCATATTCTACAATTACATGAATAGATAATTTTTAATTGAAAATTTTAGGAGAGAAAGTAATACTCAACAAAACCATTGGGCCATGTGAGAGAAAAGCAAGTCACCAGGAGCTTATAGAGTTGTGCAAAAATTATCTGTATAGGGTGGCTTGTCTCCGAATAGGACACATCTATATCACCCACTCATACATAATGAAAGAAGTGCCAATTAGAATACTATCTCAATAACCTTACACTGTACACCATATACTGACAAGCTGTATAGACTTTGAGCGTATCTGACTAAAATACAATCAAGAAAACAATCTATGAGAGATTTTTCAATAAGGTTGACCCAAGAAACATTCTTAGATTCTTAAAAGAAAAAAATTATACAGCAAGATGAAATTGAGAAGTTCCTAAGTAACATTTAACTTCCACCTATCATATTAAAAAAAAACCCTAATGTTTTGGCATTAAATGATCCATAAAGTGTTGATTTACTGTAAGACAAACCAATCAATCATATCTTTATAGTGACATGTGTATTACTCTTAGCTTTGAATTTCTCCAGAATCTTAATGTTAACAATTTTTAGAATTTAAATCATTTAAAGTAGCCCCTTCTCTTTTGTTATTTAAAAATATTGAATTCAGTATTAAATTTAGTCAACATTTTGCTTCTATTTCTTCTACTAATTCCATCAAAAACAAGAAATAATAAAAGTTGCTTAGAAAAAAAAATCCGATTTGAATGAAGAATTTTTTTTCCCGTGTGATTCAATAAAAAAATGTTATTAATTGTAAACCCAGGTTTAAGAATGAATTAAGCTTCACTCAAATAATCAAATATTTTCATTTTGAAGAGTTATATCCTTATTTCTGCAGTAAAAAAAAAAAAAAAAAAAAATTAAATTTACCATTTGAGATATGTTATTTTCTTTTTCAACAATATAAATAGTACTGCACAAAATTTAAATCACTCTTGAATTTTATAAACCAATTAGTACAATATGGATAACTTATAAATGAGTAAATATTGGTGAATCAGAAGTAGAATGTTATCTTAGTATGTTAGTGGCCCAGTTTCTATATTTAGTTGATTTATAAAGCCGCAATACCCATTTTACTTTTACAGCAATCGGTTTGTATGATTTTTGACCACTGGACAGCTCTCTTGTAAGAATCAAACAAATAATCAATGTTTAAAATCTTTAAAATTCTTAAAAAAAGCTTTCTTGAATTTCCTAAATCATCTCTGGGGTAACCAACCATTTGATCAGTCACATTTTCTGGCAATAGTTATAATCCTAATTATTTGACAAGTACCAAATTAATAGTTTCAGGAGAGCATTTTTCAAATGGCTAACTTCAAAAGAGGCTCAAATGTATTTGTTTTGATCTCTGAGTATTACTATAGTTGAACTACTATACCAATCATTAAACCAATTAATAAACTAAGTTCTCTACATGCACTGAAAGTGTGGTGTCTTCAGGTTGAGCTATCTATTCTTCTTATTCTTATTATGCTGCAATTCAAGTCAGCCCTTCAAAGATTCTTCATAGACATTTAATTCATCTTCCGTCTTGGCTTGTCTGCGATTCATTTTCTATTATCTCTGCTACCAAAAAAGAGGATTATATTTTATTTCATTCATTTGGTCTATGAGTTCAACATGTGCGTCATTAATCATTAAATCACCTGATGCTTCATCCATCCATCCATCTATCTATCCATCCATCTATCTATCCATCCATACATCAATCCATCCATTGTGGTTTCCTTATGAAGGAAAGCTCTGTTGCACAGTAGGTAATTGCTCAGATTTTAGAATTGTAATTAGCAATTTCAAATCCAACTCCTTTACATCAGTTATGTTTACTTTGAGAACGGCTATTACTTGCAGAAGATGGCTTAAATTGATACTATGGACATCTCACTTGAAGCTTTCAAATGGAGTAAAGTAATATTCCAAGATACATACGTACAACTATCAGAATTGCTAGCTAAATTTATATGCCTTATTGTGATTAAAATTGTTCTTAAATCTATATAGTTTATACACAACTATTATACACAACTACTAGAGCTTTTAGCTAGATTTATGATTTATCTCTCTCATAAATATATATACTATTAGATTAGTTTGGTATATTTATATGGAAAGTGCTAAATATTGGTGATAGAACATGGCTATTGACTCTGTGTCTACCCTGATCAAATATATTTATACATAAACACAATTTCATGTTGGTCTTTAATGCAAAGATTTTTCTTCTAATGGATAAATAGTAATCAGCAAATTAGCCAAGTAGTTGCCTGATACTTTTACATCACCAGCAACCTTAAATATTTATACACTCCAAAGTGTTTTAAAGGTTTAGAAACTGATTTGAGGACATAAACATGGCAATCTCTAGCAATGAAAAAAAAAAAAAATATTCAAAAAGTATTTTTTTTTTCCCTACTTCAGCTCGAAGAAATGTTCAGAGGTTCTTCTTTCTTTAACTTAAAATATCCACGGGGATTAAAGTAGAAAATAAATAAAAGTAAACCTCTAAAAAAATCCCTGGTGACAACTACTTGCAATATTCTTTACTCTTTTATTAACAAGAAATCAATATAAAAAATAAAAAATATTTAGAAAAAAATGATTTAAAAAAATAAAAAATATTTAGAAAAAAATGATTTAAAAAAAAAAAAAGTAAGTTTTCCCTTGGTCAACTTACAAAAAAATAGTTCTTACAAATATTGTGATGGCCAGGTCTATAGTTTTCTCCTAAATTTGAACTGTATATCAAATTGTTCGAGAGACCTAGACAGTATTCTTTCGTTTACCATTCTCTTTTCTTTTCTTTTTTTTTTTTTATTCATTAGGCACCTATTGTGACCCTCTGTTTTCAAAGAACTAATTAGAATGGTATATAAGAATTGTTTTTCAATAATTATCAGTCTTATGAAAAAAAGGAAGAAAGGAAAGAAAGAAAAAAATATGTAAACTCTGACCTTAAGTACATTAATGTATTGAACAAAAAAATTATCACTAAATAAATTTTTATAAAATAATAGCAATTATCAAAAAAGGTGAAGGTATAATTAGGTTATTTTTTAGTGGTTTGTCTAGTTTGAACTTGTGGCAAGTGAAAACATTTTAAAACATAACATTGGTCATATCCACCTTTTTAATTAAATCTAATTTCAAATACTCCTCCTTTTGGAAGCTGAATACAGAAAAACTATTAGGAAAATTGTGAAAACTCAGTCATTTGTTAATAGTTTGATTTAGCTTATTTTTAGCCGATTACTTTGCTTTTTGTTTACACCAGAGACAAAATTAAATGTTTTCTTTGAATGTCAAATGCATAGGGGAAAATAAGGTATTACTGTTGAAGTAATGCAATAAATTCATAAACACTGTAAGAAAAGTTAAGTCAATTTAAAGTTTTCAAGAATGGACCATAAGAAAAGAATAATATAGAAATAACTACATAAACATAATCTGAATCATACAGTGTGTTAAAAAAATCACTGTGCATCTTTTATTGTCTGGTATATTTAGAAATGAACAGTGCTTCAGCAGTTTTTTCAAATGCAAATTTCTATTAAATTGAACAATAAAATCTACCACAAGAGTCATAGACACTAAACTACAAACTATCCAAAACATTTTATCAAGATTTTTATATTATAGTATTACAATAGTTTGAGGGGGATCTACTTGGGACAGTGGATAGGCAGTCAGATTTCAAAATTATATTAGGTGAGTTTGAATCCCAATCCTTCCATTTATGTTTACACTTAGACTAATAACCCTTGGAAAATGTGGAATCTCCCAAATTCTCACCAGCTATGGATTAATTAGTGCATATTGTATTATTAAAAAACTGTGGACACCAGAATGTTTATCAAAATTGATTGTTCTCAGCATTAAATGACCTAAAAAGGTTGATATGCCATGAAAAAAAAAAAGTTTTGAGTCCCCATAACTGAACTTCATCTTATAAAGGTTTTAGACCTCATCTTAGAGGCACCTAATAAACAAAGTATATACTCTTGAATTCAATGTATTAACCTATTAATCAATACTTTTACATTAAAAAGTAAAACTGAATTCTACAAATATGCATGTAAGTTAATAAAAAAAAACAATTCTATTTAATTAGCAATTTGAAGCATTAAAACCTGATTACCAACTGTTATATATCATTCAAAAGTGAAATGAAGTCACGACATCATTAGGAATTCTTTGATTATCAAAGACAATCCGTCATCTATACATTAGCTATTCCATACCACCTGCCTATGGCAATAATGTTCATCAAAGAAAGGATTTATTCAGAGTAGCACCATTATCATTATAGAAGCTGCTAGAATGATACTAAAATCTACTGTAAGTCCATTTAAGTGACTTAGTTACTGGTTATTCATCAAATCACATGTACATCTCAATGAATGTTGATCACTGTGAAGTTGAGAGAATTCACTTTTAGGACGTGTTGTCACTGAGGAAAACAATCACTTTTAATGGCCTTTAAAAGCCTTGTGCATGGTTTTAGAATAAAAATTGTGTATGAAATCAATTTTTTCAACTTTTCTAAAGTTAAATTTAGTTGTATTTATTTATTAATTTTAATTTTAATCCCCAAATTGAGTGCTGAATTTTGGCTAGTTTTGTCCCTAAATTTGACCAATTACAATTCAGCTTTTTCTTTAATGCAACAATGTTCCCTGCCAACTATGATGATTTTGGTATATGATGTGTTAGTAGTATTATAATATTATAAATGTGCAACATCTGCGTTTGAAGAAAAATAGTATGATGTTCAGGGGCTTTAGCATTTGTTTGCCTATTTTTTTCTCTTCTATCCTAGGCTGAGGTCGCTGAATGAAAAATCTAGAGTGATAGATATTTCTTCTTGTATTTATTCTTATCCAGAGAAAGTGAACCAATTCAAAATACCCCATGGATATCAGTTTAAAAGATGAAAGTGATAGTGTAAACTGAAATTTGAAGATAACTTGCCAACTTAATCTTGCATCTCAATAAAATTGACACTAGTAGAACCTCAAGCATAAATCAAGTAAATTGTTTTTTTCTCAGGTGATAGCAATTAAAACAGAAAACCTTCTCAATTATAAAAGTCTTAAAATTATCAATAAATTTCTTATTGAAGTAGCAAATTAGTTCAGGTTTTTATTAAGATTTTTGTAAAAATTACTATTTTAGGAAAATTGAAAACAAATTCACACAGGATATAACAAAAATCAATATTTAAGAAAAAATAAAATAAAAATGTATTAAATTAACTATATTTTTGTTTTCTTTTTTCAAATATTAATTTTTGTTACACTGTTTTACAATATTATGGGGAATTATATGAATGGAATGAAGAGTGTTGGTTAAGATTTATTCTATGGAGACTCATATTTACATGGTTGTTTCCAAAAGTAAAACAACATTTTTTTTAAAGTTGAAGATGGGTGTGATACCATTAAAATGAATGTCCTTTTATGCTCCAGAAATTGTCATTGTCATTTTGCCAGTAATGAACAAGACAGCCCAATTTTGTTATATCATTCAACCACGGTAGTGGTTGAATATATGCTTGAGTCCGACATTTGAATGAATCGAGACACATTCAAACCC
>JAYKTE010176109.1:0-12717 GCA_036873565.1 Xipholeptos notoides | reverse complement strand
ACGCTATTTTAAATTTTCATATTTGTTTTTAATCATAAAAATACCTTTAATTTAAAACTCTGTTTTTAACTTTAAATTGTTTAAAATCGCAAAAATGCACCAAATCCAGTGGAATGAAAAATGGTCTATAGTCCAAAGGGTCAATCAAAAGTTCTTTTCTTCGTCACAATCGTTAAATAAAAATTCCCTGTTCAGATTCAAGGCTGGTATCACTCCTGCTTAAGACTCGGAATCCTTCGTCAGTTCTTATAGCAATCAAGTTATCACTCTCGGTTAAGCTCGGATTAGAAAGACTCTCTGGATAAACAGAGCTCTGACCATCTGAATAGCTAGGAAGAGAAAGGCGTTCAGAACTAACAAAGCTATTACCATCTAATAAGATAGGAATGTAACGAGGTTCTGGACTATCAGAGCTTTCGGGATCTAATATGACAGGGAGAAAACGATGTTCTGAACCAACAGAGTTCCCACCATATAATGAAGTGCGGGGTAAACGAGGCTGTGGGGCAAAAAGGCTATCGCTATCTGGTAAGCTTGGGAGGGAAATACGTTCTGGATCAACAGACACCTCACCATCTATTAAGACAGGGAGAAAACGATATTCTGGGCCAACAGAGCCCTCGCCATATAATAAAGTATGGGGAAAACGACGCTGTGGACTGGCAGAGCCCTCGCCTCGAGATAAGCTATTAAGAGATATACGATCTGGACCAACAGAGCCCTCGGCATCTGATAAGAGAGGGAGACTAATTCGACTAACAGAGCTCTCATCGCCAAATAAGCTTGGGATAAAAGCGCGGTCTGAACTTACATGACCCTCAGAATCAGATAAGGGAGGGAGACAAATTCGACTAACAGAGCTCTCATCGCCAAATAAGCTTGGGAGAGAAATACGGTCTGGACCAACAGCACGCTCACTATCTACTAAAGTAAGAAGAAGACGACGCGGCCGAGCAAAAGGGCTCTCACCATCTGAGAGGGAAGGGAGAGAAATAATTTCCGGGCCTTCATAATCCTTACCATTTAAGAAAACAGGGTAAAAGCAACGTTGTGGACTAGAAGGGTTCTCAATATCTAATAAGACAGGGACAAAACGACGCTCTTGAACGTCAGGTTCCTCCTCATCCGAAAAGGTAGAGAGAGGACCACGTACTGGACTAACAGATCTCTGAGCATCAAATAAGCGCGGCAGAAAACGGCGCCGTGGAGCAACAAGGTTATCATGGTCTGTACGGAAAGAAAGCCGTTCTAATAAGGTCTGGAGAAATCCAACCTCTGGAGCAACAGGGTGCTGACTATTGGATACCCGAGGGAAAGAAATATTTTCTGTATATTCGTCGTAACTTGGTTCATTTAAACGCCTTCGACATCTTCGGTAAACCATTCTAAAAATGAAAAATCCAACAATTAATAGAATAAGGGCGACAGAAACCCAGACAATTGCTTTGATGAAAGGTTTTCCTGGTTTGGCTTTTGGTTTGGTCGTCGTATTTTCATCGGACATGTATTGATCATCTTCATGGGTTGTAGTTTCGGGATCACTTTCGATGGTTGTAGATTCGGTATCAGGTTCACAAGAATCTTCATCGGGTTCAGTTGCCAGCGAAGGTTCATCAACCGCAAACGCGAATTCTATAATGTCTGCAAGTTCATTTTCCATCATCTTGAAAGGCGATGGTGTCTCGCCGTTTTCTGGTTTTACCAAAGTTTCAGAAGATACAATCTCCTCCTGCTGGACAGGGTTTTGGTTAGCGGTTGAATCGGGATCACTGCAGGTTTCAGAGGACTTTCGTTTAGGGATAAAATAGGTTTTATATTTGGCTGCTTTCACACAGGGTCCCCTTTTTTGGGGGGTATGAGTGGGGTTTATACCTTCGCCAAGGGGTTTCGGCTTCTCTTTGCTTTCTAAAGAACCCGATTGAACAGTGAGCAGAACTAAAATAAAAACCAAAACCTGGTATTCTATCCAACAAAACTTAACCATTCTCTCGGCAGCGATGGATCGAAGGACTCTGCAACCTACTAGCAAATACGGGCTGTATTTATTTGGAAAATCTGGTATAAACCCAATTATGTTTGACCGGAACTAATTAGATATTCTTTTAAAAAAATACAAATATGTAAATTAGGCACAAGGGAAAGTAGTTTGGTTGGTTATTACACATACAATTTAACCTTAACTCATCATTTGTTGGCAAAACAAACAGATGTATATCATACAATTTCGTCTCCAGGCCAGGGGGTGTAGAGGTGTGACTGGTCTACAATTATTTTTTATTATTTCTAAATTGAGCAAATGGACAATGTTTGGAGGGGGAGTCAAGTTAGTTATGGCTGTCAACTAATTGTTATAGACCAATAACTACTCTTTAACCACATCATTGGCTTAGGGGAAATAAATACAGCTCGTATATGATAGAAGATTGCCGAATACTTCCATCCATCTATCGCTGCTGAGATAATGGCCAAGTTTTGTTGGATAGAATACCAGGTTTTGGTTTTTATTCTAGTTCTGGTCACAGTTCTAACGGATTCTTTAGAAACTAATGGGAAGACGAAACCCCTTTACGAAGGTATGAAATCCACTCCTAACCCAGCTAAAGGAGGAAGATGCGTGAAAGCAGCCAAAGATAACACTGATTTAATTCCTAGACCAAAATCCACTGAAACCTGCAGTGTTCCCGACTCCACCACTTACCAAAAACCTTTCCAACAAGAGGGGATTGTGTCTTCTAAGACTTTGTCAAAACCGAACGATGGCGATACAACATCGACCTTCAAAGTTATTGAAACTGAACAATCGGACCGTATAGAAGCCTTGTGTGCAGTTATTGACCATTCGCTAACAACTGAACCCGATGAAGATTCTTGCAAACCTGATTTCGAATCTACAACCATAGAAAGTGGCCTCGAATATACAACCGATGAGACAAACAAAGGTGTTCAATCCGTGTCCGATAAAAATCCAACGAACAAGCCAAAAGAAAAACCAGGCAAACCTTTAATCAAAGTAATTATCTGGGTTTCTGTCGCAATTGTTTTATTAATTGCTGGAAGTTTCATTGTTAAAATAGTTTACCGAAAATATCGAAGGCATTCAACTAAAACAAGTGAAGGGGAAGAACAAAAAGATGCAAAACGTAAATCTGTCCCTAGCTTAACAAATAGTGAGAGCTCTGGTCCTTCGGATTTTGATTATCTCCATACTATAATATGGGGTGATGTCTCTGAGGGGTCAGAACCCCGTACTCTCTCTGAAGGTGAGAGCCCAGTTGATCCAGAAAGTGTTTCTCTCTCTAGTTTACCCAATGGTGAGCGCCATGTTTCTCCAGAGTTTCGTTCTCTCCATACCTTATTAGAACGTATTTGTCGACCTGCAGATAGCGAGAGCCCTGTTTCTCCACGGCGTCGTCTTCCCCCTATCTTATCAGATGATGAGTGCCCTATTGCTCCTCCTCCACCACCACCACTACCACGTTGTCTTCCTGATACTTTACTTGATCATGAGAGCTCACCTGTTGGTCCAGGACCGCTTTCTCTCTCTACCTTACCAGAAAGCGAGAGCTCTGCTAGACGGGAACACATTGATATTCCTCCCTTACCAGAACGTATTTCTAGCCCAAGCTCATCAGATGGTGAGTTCCCTATTGTTCCACCATCTTGTCTTCCTGATACTATATTTGATCGCGAGAGCCCTGTTGGTCCAGAACCTCTTCCTCTCTCTATCTTACCTGAGGGTGAGAGTTCTGATAGAAGGGAACCAATTGATATCCTTCCCTTACCAGAATGTATTTCTCTCCCGAGCTTATCAGATGGTGATAACTCTGTTTTTCTGGATAGTCCTTCTAGTCTGAGCTTAACAGATAGCGGTAGCTCGATTACTGTCCTAACTGAGGAAGGATTCAGAGTCTCAAGAAAATATGAGACTGAACACGAAACTATAATTTAAACTTTTTATTAACGATTCTGAAGAAAAAGGCTTTTAATAACTACTCCGACTACAGACCATTTTTCATTCCACAGAATTTTATGATTTTTGCGATTTTTAAAGGACACCCAACTTTTCCATTCTTTACGTTTTATTTTATTTTCATTCTATTTTGTTTTATTTTATTTTTCATTTTATTTTTCGAATAATTTCAATTAAAACTTTTTTGGTCGGTGGGGTTTTTATTTTGAAACTAATTATCAAAATTCTTATTTTCTTTTTATATTTTAAACGCTGAACTACATTTTTATTCGACATTTTAATTTTTTTTTTTTAATCATAAAAGCTAATTTTAAAATCTGTTTTTAATTTTTCAATAAGTTTTGATAATTTTTTCTTTCTAAGATAAATTTTTGGACTGTTTGGAAACTCTTTATTATTTCTATATTAATGTTTCGGCCTGTTAAACCTTTGGCCTTTTTTCAGGTAATCTAATTTGAGAATGTTCCTATTGTAAGCTGGAGCTTTTACACAGCTTTAAATAGGCGTCTTGATAAAGAGAAACAGTCAAACACTAAAAAATATGGAAACTCTGATTGTTTAATAAATAATTATCGACACCGAAATCCTTTAGCAGCTGTAATCATGTAAGTGAAGGGCAACACTGATATAAAACCTGCACTTCATTTGGCAAACTTGTCATCTTGTTTTGCTAGTCACAGTTAAAATATCAAATGGTAAGAGAGCGTGATGTGTGTGTCGTAAAAGTGTACAAAACCTTGATTATCTGTACGAACAACTCTTACATTTTTGGACATGAATGTTGGCCTTCTGTTAAGAATTTTCAGTCCCTATATATGTTTATATAATTTATTATATAGTCTGGACAGCGAGGTTGGAGCAGTGGAAAAAGCTTGGTCTTTGGATATGTAGTGCATGAGTTCAAATCCAAGTGAAAACCATTGCTTTCGCTTTCAGCTGTCTCGGGAGAGTAACTCCTCTACTTGAATGGTAAAACTGACAAAAGCCCAGGTATGGGCACATAAAAAATGGCCTTGTGCCGAAATTGGGTTGGTGCTCGACCAAGTAAATATCATATAGTCTACATCAAGCAACTTTGCCAATTCTTGTGAGACTTGAGCTTTGGAATGTTGACAACATTGATTACAAAAGCCCAGGGATATAATGAGATAAAAGTGGCCTTGTGCCTAATATTGGAGATACACTTTTCGTTTTCTTCCACTTCCGAACATGTTTTTTTTATTGTGTGAAAAGATTTGTATTTTTTATGCTTCCTATTGTTGAATCAGTTTCGGTTGCTAAGACGGTACTGGCAACCTCAGTGCCACCAGTAATATTTCTCATGGGACGAAGTAATAGGGGAAAACTCATTAAGAAAACCAGCAATTGAAGAGTGAAGATTAATAATATGGTTGTAGAGCTTTATTAACGTTGAATAGTATGCTCTGCCCGGGTAAAAAAAACATATATATGCCTATTTTATCTTATTTCTATTCTTACTATTATTATTATACATATTCTTGCCTTTCATTACACATCTGAAAAAGAAAAAGTGTATGGGGGCTTCTAAATGTAGACACAAAGAAAAATTAATAACCCGCTAAAAAAAATAAAAAATAACAACAAACTAACTAATAAAATTACAATTTAAAAAATATTAAAATACATATACAAATCTAAAACTACCATTTCTTCAAATAAGAAATATAGATAAAATAATGGAGGATTAATCATTTGGACCGTGAAAGGCCGACATATAGGCCTTGGTGACCTAGAGCAAAAAACGACACAAACGATATTTATGCCCTCCAATAGAAAGGCTCTGATTGGCTGATAATTTTGATAAAGTCAGGACCCAAAGGATTATTATTAAAAAGAAAAGAAAAAAAATCAACTTGATTACCACCCTCCACCAAAGAAAAAGAAAATTAAAATACCAGATTTTGTACAAAAAAAAACCAAAAAAAAACAAAAGTGAATTTTTCTGCGAATTCTTGATTAGAGATTTCTGTTTGGAAAATTCTCTTTATTATTTAAGAGGTTAAAAATCAAAGTCGTGTAATAGTCCCAGCTTATAATTTGAGCTTTCTCACACTTGATTACCTGAAAAAGTTCAAACAGTTAACAGGCCGAAATGCTAAGTTAATAATAAAGAGGTGCCTGCCAAACAGTCAAAAAAATAACTCAAAAGTTTGTTTATGGTTTAAAAAACACTTGGATATTAAAACTAGTTTTTGTATCCTTATCAGAATTAAAAACAAAAAAAATGTAAAAAAATATCGAATCAAATGTGTTTCAGAGTTTCAAATTTAAGAGGATAACTGATAAAAAAAGGTCATATATAACATGTGAAAGTTGATCTGAACATTTTAAGAATGAAACTGTCTCTAATCTCCCTGGCTGCGGGCAACAAACATGAAAATTTTGTGAAATCGAAATTAGTATAAAAATGTAAAAAATTATAAAGCATTCTTCCAAATCAAAGATTGCATAAAATCCAGTGGAATGAAAACTGGTCTGTAGTTCTTTGTTTGTGTTTTTACGGCATATCAACCATTTTAGGTCATTTAATGCCGAGAACGATCATTTTTTGGTAAACTTTAGTTTTTGTACACTATTTTTTTAAGGACACAAATTACACCATTTGACCCATAGCTGGAGGGAATGTGGGGATTCATACATTTCCCAACAGTATCAGTACGAATATGAACGCAAACGGAACAACTGGGGTTCGAACTCGCGTACTCCGAATGCCTACCGATTGGCCAAAATCGAATCGACTTCCCCCTATCTCTTTTGTTTTTGAAATTTAGTTTTGGTTCTATTTTTCTTCTTTTAACGGAAGATTTGTATTTGTTGTCAAAGGTTTCTTATAATGTTTTAAAACACGTGAGGAGCTAACTGAAAAAGAAACGCTTGACCACAAATAAAAATATTCTGTAAAAAAAAGAAGAAAGATAAAAAAACAACACTAAATTTTAAGAAAATAAAATGCTAGATAAGAAAAATGATAGATCTAAAAATAACACGGGTCAATTTAGGACACCCGAGGAAGACTGAAGGGTGATTTGGTTGAAACGTCGTGAGAAAGAAAATTACATGGATGATGGAACAGTCCAAATAATACTTTTAGAATTTATCATACCTTACCTAAGGGTTTTGAAAAGTATTAATCTATTTCAATTGTTTCTTTTCTCTTCTTTTTAAGGTTTTAAGATCTCGATAAATTTGTACGAATTTCAGGGATGATGGAATAGTAATTGACAGATGCTGTGGTAATAAATAAATACAAAAAGACGCAATTCAAGAAAAAAAAAAAGTTTTAACATATAGATAAATAATGTATTTTACATCATAAGTGGATTCCGTAAATTAGCACAAAAAATACATAATCTAAGAAAAAAAATCAAAAATGGACATATATATAAATAATGTATCTTTCGTCATAAGTGGATTCCGTAAATTAGGACAAAAATGGCAAAAATCAAATGAAAAATCAAAAGTGAATATAAAGATAAATAATAAATCTTACATCATGAGCTTATTCGGTAAATTAGCAAAAAAAGACACAATCCAAGAAAAAAATTCGGTAAATTAGGACAAAAAAGACACAATCAAAGAAAAAAATTTGGTAAATTAGGACAAAAAAGACACAATCCAAGAAAAAAATTCGGTAAATTAGGACAAAAAAGACACAATCCAAGGAATTCAGACCCAAAATTGGTAGAGAGTTTGGTAGGAATCGCAAAGGTGAAATCTTTTAACTTTGACCCCATACCTGCTAAATTTCCGGCCAAAAACCAACGAAAAAGAGTGCCCCATGTCCGAATACCCTTAATGTCAAATTTCAAGTCTGTAGACCAAAAATTGACACTGGAGCTCGGTAGGGAATGGATATCCCCCTTCACGTTGATTTCGACGTAAGGGCGTCATCAAACCATATATGGTTGTCAGACAGGTTACACAGAGATGTGTTTATAGTGGTTAAGGCTTGTGTAGCACCATCCACACTTCTTGGAACTGTCGATAACGCATTGTCGGTGCAAGGCATGCCACATACACATACACACACACACCCATTTCCCTTTTATAGATATATAGATATAAATGAAGATAGGAATTAAAATGATAACTCATGAATAAAAAATGAAGCTAAAATAAGATCAATGAAAAAAGTTTTATTATTTACTATTCCTGAGTCTACTCAGCCGCCAGATGAGAGCATGGTGTAGTTACATTTATAAAGGGGATCAGAAACGGAAACTCATAGCGACAACATAAGTTACACTTCAATGTTTTGCCCAGTGGGAGAGACTTTGAGTGTAATTCATGCAGTTTTATTTCCCCCTTTATTGGTTTAAGCAAGAGATTAATATATTTTTTATGGTTGAGATAGCATGGTAGTTATTATTCAGACTGACGTCGAAATGACATTTTTTAAGGGTTGACATTCAAATTGGGAGTTTTCATAAAGGGAAAGCGCCAGCTTTTTATTTCTGTACCTTCACCAATTAGATTAGCTTCTTACCTTCCATACAGGTAAATCTAGCTCCATATATCAAGCATGTCAAAAATAAATTACCAACCTGTCGAGTGAGACTGGTCATATGACGACCTTCCAAAAGCGTTAAGTTTAGAGTAAATTAAGTAACACCTTTTTGTTTTGTTTGACAATAATCAACCGAGCACTAGAAGTAACAGGTGTGGTTGACAGTTGATACTATTCCAGTGTCTACTTGGTGACCAAGAAATATTTATTAATGTTTATTTTTTTAAGTTAGCAATTCAATATCTATAACTTCAAATGATTTGGGGAAGTCGATTTGACCGAGTGGATAGACAGTTGGACTTCGGAATCGTAGTACGCGAGTTCGAATCCCAGTCCTTTCGTTTGCGTTCGTATTCGGACTAATACCCTTGGAAAAGGTATGAATCCCCACTTTCCCTCCAGTTATGGGTTAAATAGCGCATATTGTGTTATTTAAAAAACTAAGTGTGTACAAAAAACGAACGTTTACCAAAAATGATTGTTCTCGGCATTAAATGACCTAAAAGTGTTGATCTGCCGTAAAACACAAATAAACTCAAACTATACAATTCTTCCATATCCATTCGTTTTTGTTTTCATTGTTTGTTTCATTCTTTGCTTTTATTCATTTTATTTACAACTGGAAGTCTTTCATGGCTTTGCCCAGGTGCCGATGACTTGCTACTAAGGTAGTCAATAAACCCTTTTACATAGGAAAACTGTACCGTACATTATGTTCGTGAGGCGGTTAAACTTTCTGAATATTAATTCGAATTGTAATTTTGGAAATTCATTTAGCCATTGTGCTATGCAAATTTCTATGGTCTGAATCATTGTGCTATGCAAATTTCGGTGGTCTGAATGATTTGATGCTCGCTGTTGTGTTCAATTTTGATCTGTGTTTTTTTAATTAAAATGTATTCCTCTTTTCAGCTATTATTTCAACTCAAAAAGAAATAGAAAGTGTTCCCCGAGTTCCTATAACCAATCTGGCAAATTTCAAGTCTGTATAACCAAAATTAGCAGAGTAATTTTGTGCAGATTGCAACAGCGAAATCATTCAACTTTGACCCTTCAGTAGGTAAATTTCCGATGCAAAACCAATTAAAAAGTTCTCCCAGGTTCTGAATACACCGTATATCAAATTTCAACTCTCTAGACTCAAAATTAGTATAACTTTTTCTCTTTCCTTTTTATTTTATGTTATTAACTATACATTCTTATAATTCTTATTTCATTCATTTTTTTTCAATTTTCCCGTTTTCATTTGAATTTTTTTTCCTTTTAATTTATTTCATATTAAATTGTTCGTTAATTTCCGAATTTATCTTTCTTTTTTTTCCCATTTATTTTTTCATTCGTTATCTCTTAACGCTTTTAAAAGTATTTCTTCAATTATTTTTTCATCTTTCCTTCGCACTCTGAGTGAGCCATTTAATCGGTTCGTTTTAGAATATATTTTCTTTATATTTTTCTTTTTATACAATATTTTTGTGCTTGTTTTTGTTTATATACTGATTTCAAACTTCTACATTCATGTCACTTTCCTTTACTTTTTTATTTGATTTACGGATTCATTTTTTTTCTCTTAACTTTTCTTTTAGACATAAGTTATTTACATTATCTTTCTTTTTCTTTTAAAGAATTAAAAAAATATTCATTCATTCATTATACCTTTCTTTCTCGCTCTCTTGTTATCATAATATTTTTCTATTTATTAATTTTTTTTTAACTTTTGTTTATCTCATTACTTTTTGTTTTATTTTTTCCTGCAAAGAGAGACCATGAACGTTAACTGGAAAATGCCTGATTTCCTCATTGAAACCGCGGCCCACCACTTGCCATGTTGCCATCTTCTCATTCTATTAGACTTGATATTTTCCTTTTTTTTCTTGACCAACATGTTAGCAAATTTTCCTTTTCAAAGTTATATTTAGATTCATTACCATTTCAAAATTAAAATTATTCTAGTTAAGGTTTCGTTTTGTATTAATAGTTAAGTTTAACGTTTAATGTTACAGTCAAAATACTGAAAGAAGTTAATGCATATTTGTATAGACAAAAAACTAGAAAGTTTAGTGGTACTGTCAGACAAGATAAAAAATAAAAGTTTAATTGCACAGTCAATGTTCTATTTTGAATTTTTGCATTAATCAAATGTAACATTTTCAAGCCTACTCAAAGAGAGTAATTAATAATAATACATTTGTAATACTTAACATCCTGCCCAGTCATGGTTAACAGGACGAGATAAAGCTTCCCTTGTAGTTCGAATAAAGGTTTCATTTCGAAATCCTGTCAAACCTTCAATTACGGCAAGGAGGTTTCGAAGTTCAATCACATGAAGAAGGCTGAAGAGTTTATTGAACGAAATGTTGTGACGGTTACAATTATAATGATGATGACGAGTCCGAAAAATAGACGTACGAAGTGGCATAGCATATAAGGGGGTTAGGAGAAATAAGAAAGTGAAAGTACTGACATTTTAGGAGTAATTATCGGAACCTGCAAAATGTTTCTGAAACAACGATTCATTAATTTTGATTTACTTCGTGCACTCCAAATCCTCGTTTACCCAGTGCTCTCACACTCTGACAGGTTAAATCAGAGTTAGAAATTCTAAAGTTTTATAATTTAACTTAAAAACTTCAAAAATTACAGTGTAAAAGCTGAAATTATGGCAAAATAACTTTATTACGGAATATCAACATTTTCGATAACGAAACAAATTATTTTAAACATTTTTCTGATGTAAATGTATTGTTGCAAACCAGTAGTTGTAACTAAGAAATCTGAAACTAATTTGTGGATTCGTACTTTTCTCAGGGTTATTTGTTTTATAGTACACGCAGTGGAGCAACTGAAATTTGAATTCACTTCGTACGATTCTGAATTCTAAGTACAGAACTACCGGACTTATAAACCGTCTCTAAACTTGTGTCGGGATGTCGTAAGGTTCAGTTTTGAGAATTAAAAGAATGGGAGGAAAACGTATAAGCATATATTTTCTTTTTCATATTGGGGAATTTTGAACATCCAAACAAAGATGTCATATAATACTATTCGTAAATAAACGAAATGCTTTGTAGAATTACATGAACAGAATGAAATGAATATTTCGGAAAGAAAAGGAAAAGAAAGGAAAGGGGTAGGTTGTAAGAGGATATGCGTTCTTGTGCAGATATCCGTCCTATTACCTAGAAAGCAACTCTTTTAATCAAGGCCCGTGACCGCTGATGGATGTTGAATGTCTCGAAATTTTATTTCACTGACAGCTTTTTTTCTTTTTTTTCGTAACAATTCACTGATCAACACCCCTACCCCCTGGGAAGAACGACATCAGGCATATGCAATCGCTACGTAAAAATAAGATTATTATAAAAAAATTAATATTCTTATTATGCATCATCTCTCTTGCATTCTATTTCTCTGAGTTTCTGTCTCTATCACTCTTTCTCTCGCTCTTTCTCTCTCTCTCTCTTTCTTTCTCTCTTTCTCTTTCTCTTTCTCTCTCTCTTTCTCTCTCTCTTTCTTTCTCTCTATCTATTTCTCTCTCTCATTCTCTATCTCTCTCTCTCTCTCTCTCACTCTCTCTCTATCACTCTCTCTCTCTCTCTCTCTCTCTCTCTCTCTCTCTCTCTCTCTGTATATTGGAAATGTATATAGATACTAGAAGCTTTGCCCGGCCTTGCTCGCGGATTTATTTCGTGCTCCTTTCGTGCTCATTTCGGTGCTCATTTTTATCTGTTTTTTTTTTAAATTCAAAGATTATTTTCTTTCTAAGAAAACTGCTGCAATTATTTGAAAGCCGAAACTTATTTTAGTAAACTGCAGTTATATTGAAAGGCCAATGAGCAACGTAGCCCACACAGAACGGACACTAGGGGACACGCAACATTTCCATTTCAAGTCTGAACCCTTAGCAACTTTTTTCTGACTCCAAAATCAAATCAAATTTCTTAAATGGGTCTGAATAACTCATATATCAAATTTGCTCTAGATAAGAATTGGCAAAAATCTGGTAGAACTGTTCATCGGACAGATAAACATTCAAGATCAATTACATATATATATGAGAAATATGTTTACATATATATGCGTTCGTTTATATATATGATATTTACTTGGCCGAGTACTAACCCAAGTTTGGCACAAAGCCATTTTTTTTATGTGCTCATCCCTGGGCTTTTGTAATCAGTGTTACCCTTCACCTAGATGAGCTACTCTCCTGAGTTAACGA
>JAYKTE010175998.1:0-12719 GCA_036873565.1 Xipholeptos notoides | reverse complement strand
ACATTAATAGTTCACAAAAAGCAACATGAAAGAAAATTGAAAATTAATATCCCCGAGCTATTTTTAGTGACTTCAGGCTTAAAAAGGCTTCTAGAATAAAAAATGAAACTAGAAACAAAACTAAGATTTCTTTTAAATTCCTTATATGAACAATTATCTAAAAAATTTCCTGGTTTTAAACTGTTGTTTATATTTTAGTTATAACTGTCTAAGTACTCTAGCTTTATTATCTTCCTCCTAATTGCTATACTGGGAAAACATTTTGGTACTCTTAAGGCCTGTTTAGTTACAATATGTGGATACATCTCAAGTTTTGGGTCAACATTTCTTTAATTAATGGGTACTTGAACTAATATAGCAAATGAAATGTTCAAAATTTGACAACCAAAAGAAAGATAACAATTTAAGATGTATAAATAATAAAAATAATCACACTTCACCCTAGACTTAGAAAAAGATTACAAGTCGAGAACAATAGCAAATTTTCTAAATAATAAAAGATCACATGAAAAGAGTTGGACAAACTTTTTCTACTAACCTCCCATAAAAATGGAATTCTGAAACCATCCTCAAAAAGGGTTTTGATTTTTTTAGGGATTTTCACATTTTGCTGTAAGCTGCAGCTTTTATTTCACTACATTATCTTGTTTTTCACCAGATTATAAAACAGGGCTGTATTTATCCTTTTTTTTTAATTATTCTGACTTTTATCCTTTATTTGATAATTTAAATTTGTTTATTAATTCAGCATTATGATTAAAATAAACCCTTAACCAATAACCAAAATATTCTCATTTTTTATTTATTCAAAATTTTTATTTCTTAATTCCAAATACAAAACTTAGGATAAAGTGCCAGCAGCCAAAATAATTATCACATACCTATTTTGTTAATCCTAGACTTTTCTTATATATCAATTTAAAGTAGAACACTAATACAGATCAATTTAAATAAACTAAACATAAACAATGCTTTTCAATCTTTGCTATCAAATGTCCATTCTTTTTTTAAATTCTATGACATTAAAAAATATAGATTATGCTAGTACTTTACAATAGCCAATCTTTCAAGAGAACATTCAGTGATAACATAAATGACTAAATAGCAACACACAACAAAAACCTCAATATGAAAGAGGTTGCTCTGAGCCAGTATAATTGTTTCATATCAACTTGAACAACAAGGAATAATGACAAATTATATCTGACATGAGCTACCACCCTAAAAATAGAGGAAATATCCATACTCAGGAATTTATTAGACAAAAAATAAATTAGATAAATTAAAACCTGTTATGTTTTAACTGTAAAAGAATAATCAATTGTAAATATAAATATAGGACTTGGTGTAAATGTTGAAATATTGATAAAGAAGGGTCAGAGTTAGTTATAAGAATATGTCTAAGTATATAATAAATCATTAAAATAGCTTATATCAAGTAAATAGAGGAGGTAATACTTTAAAAGAGATATAGGTGTTCATTTACTAACGAAAGAGAATGAACAAGATAAAAGATGAAGATGATACAGATACTTTAAGAAAGTCTTTAGAAATAATTTAATCCACCATGTTCAGATATTTTCTTGAGATAATTTCCTTTAAAATTAATTGAGCAATTAATACACAGTTTTAAAACATCCATTCATGATCTCTCTAATACACACATAAAATTTCAAAACGCACAATAACTTTAACATTCTACTGGTAAACCTCATCAATATGCCATAAGTATTTGTACTAATACATACATTTTATCTCTAAATAGTATAGTGATTTTTTCTAATTCAGTTTTTTAGTACTAAATCTATTTACGGACTTTCGGAATCCTTGGGATGAGACATGATAATTTGTAGATCTATTTTTCAATTCTACCTGAAGATTACTAAGATTACATTTCCAAGGGTTAACACCCCTGCTGGGTCATGGTTAACAGAACGAGAGAAGGCTATCTCCTTGATTTGAATAAAGGATTAAGCTCAGTTCTCTGAAGACTCCTAATTACAACAAGAAAGTTCCCAAGTTTAATCACATGAAGAAGGTCAAGGGTTCATTGGCCAAAGCATTCTGAAGGTAACAATGATAAGGATGAGGACAAGAGTCCAAACATTAAATCTCTAAATCAATTTAGAAAAAAGTCGCTATACCTCTCATGATTTGTGCAAGGATCTTGTATAAAAAATACAATAACCACAACCAATGATTAATAGATTTCATTAAGATCTGATTAATAAATTTAAAAAAATTAATAACAAAAATATATTTAAGAACAGATACTTAACTATGTTATTGCTGTGGTATTATTCCCTAAGGCAAAGCAATGCTGGGTCACAATTTTACAATATATATATATATATATTGCACTTAATTGCATCCACTCTATTTCAGGCATAGAACAAACTAAATAGAACCCTCAAACTCCTAAATTCATGGAGATTCACGCCTTCCCAAACAGTATTATCTCTAAAAGAGAATGTTCTATTAACAGATTAACTCATTTTAACATAATTAAATTTTTTCTACCTTCACCACACTGTCACATGCACCATATAGGAATAACAACTGAGCAATATTACAATGAAACTAAACAGTCAAAATTTGACATAAAAGTTAGCAAATTTACTCAATTATTTCGGAAGATTTTGCTTAGAGGTGAAAGTTCAACCAACACATATATAAATATTGTCTAAACTGAGAATTAGTTTATGGAAAGTTTATTGAGCTAGCCCAAAAACAGAAGCCATTTTAAGGTTGTGTGAAAATATCAAAGTTCATAACAGCTGTGCTAATTGTATCCTAAATAAAGAAGGCTATAATCATTAATCCAGTTACAATGGCAATAGATCTTTTGAATAATAATAACAAATTTTATCTAGGTCATTTTTAATGTGTCCATTTAATGAAAATATGCATATAGGTATATATAAATGATTATGAGTTTCATTACAATATAAAAGTAAAATTTCCAGCATTTACTCATCTGTTTTTTTTTATATGTAGGAATACAACTTATTTTAAGTAAATCTGACCAAAGATCCTATACTCATAAACACTGATTACAAAAGCCCAAGGTTATAATGAGCATATAAGACTAGCCTTGTGCCCAACCAAGTAGATATATTCTATACTCATAAAGCATATGAATAATACATAGCTTGTTCTAGTATAATCACTTTTTTTTCATCATTATTAGTTTTTTTTATAGACGAACATCAGAAAGTAAACTTAAAGAAGATATTTGCTTTCTCGATCGTAAAATTGAGTGTCTCTTTAATCAAGAGCAATGCAATAGTTCTTTTAATAAAAACTGGGATCAGCCAGCATTTAAAATGTTTCTTGTGACTCATTTTCTTTTTTTCTTTTTTAATATTACAAGTTCACTGCTGAATTTTATTTTTTTCTTCAATGGTATCTTAACTTTTCGGGTTGAATTAATACTATATCTTTCATTGAGTAGACACGGGATTTGTAAGTGAATATTTTGTGATTAAAACCATTATTATGAAACAAATTTTGGAATTAAAAATGATTTTATTATAACTAGATCCATTGTTTTTTATGTTTCATCATTTCATAACATACAGACATCCATAAAATAAAATTATTATTAAAATTAAAAGCTAATTTTCTTTTTTACTGAATTTGCCTTTCTTCTACTGTTTTTTTTTTTTTTTAATTCAAATAAACTAAAGTTTAGACCTTGAACTTCCAGATACAATTAGACAGAATATCCAAAGAAAAAAATCCAACTTTTTACGCTTAATTGTTTTCTGGTGTTTATTTCTATTTTCCTTAAATACTTGAAAGTATGTAGTACAAAGACATAATGTAGTTTTCAAATAGTAAGTAGTTTCTGGTACTATGTGGTAATATGTTGAGGTATTCAGTAATCTCAGACTCATCACTGAATTTTAGAAGTGCAAAGCAAAGTTAATACAGCTTGGATCATAGAGTGTCTACTTCAGTTCACCGTTAATGCACAAGTAGTCATACTTGAGATTAAGTTGACAATCTCTCATTCTTTTTATGAGAATAAAATCCCTAAGTTAGGCAGCCACCACCTAAGATTCTTTAAAAAGGTGTAACAGATGGTCTATTCACTGTGTTTTATCAAAGTAAGAAATAAATAAAAAGAAGAAAAAAAAAGGCTATTTGATCAACTTTTTTTAGACTAGAACTATAACAAAGACTTTTATTAGAAAAAGTAGGTCTTATATAATCAATAACATTGTACAATTTGAAACCAGCAAATACAGAATGTAATAAAATTGAATGAATTATTTTCTTTCATTTGCTGTTCACTCAAAAACTTTAACTTGAATCAGAAATTATATTGGTAAACAAAAATTGGTGAAATAAATTATTTGTCAAAAATATTACTACCCCTCTAAATTCAAAATAATTTTTTTTCTAAATTCTTGGTGTGATGCTTTCTAATTATTGTTCATAGAAGTGGTAGTCAAAATCATTTCTTAGTATTAAATACACTTTTTGTTCCTAAATTATTTGCTTTCGTAAAAACAAAAAAAAATTGTCCTATCAAGATCCAAACATATAATTGTTTTGTGGGATTTCCATTTGTAATTTACTTATCTAACAGGAATAGATATAGAATTCAAAATTGTTCATAGTTTTATATCTTTCCCTTGGCTAATGGGGTCCTCAAATATTTCCTCTACTTGTAGCACTTCTGATCAGTAAAATAGCAGCTGATATAATTTTCTCTAAGTTTCAATCTGTGTTACCCACCTAATTTACTAATTTGATTAATCAGCTTTAATGAAATAATTATGAAACTCAGAGTTGAATTTATTAACTAAAAGATTTTGCCAATATAGAAAGCGGTTTACATTTTCACACATAACAAATTTTCCACATTGGAGAATTTCATTTTTGTAGGATATAAAAATTAGCCACAGCTTTGCAGATTTAAGTTGTTTTTAAATTATTAAAATATATTGTTTTTTGGGTTATACCAAGTCTTAGGAGCACATCTAATTTTTTTTTTCTAAATATTGATGAATATATCAAAAGAATTCACAAACTTTCAAGCAGTACTATGTACTATTTAGAAATCATGGGATACATATATTTTGAGTATTTCATACAACTTGTTTTGAAACAGAGTAAAAATAGGTTTTTCTAATAGTCATAAACGAAGTCCAATTTCTTTTCATTCTGATTTAACAAGCAGAGTGTTAAAATATAATAAAAAGGTCCCAATAGCTAAAACACTTCTTAATTCAGATTTTACCTTAATGAACTAAGTAAATCATAAACTGGCTCCAACTTCTCAATACAAATAAATGCAGTTTTTAGATTTCTGGTGAAGTTTGTTTTGTTGCCTACTTGTCAATTGGTTATATGATTAGAATATGACTGACTACCTAATTCTTTAGCAAATAATGTTCCTTTGTCTATATGCACAGCTTATAAAAAGGAATTTCTAAAAGTGAATATTTTTAAAAGGGATTTTATTGTAATTTAGAGTAATATCACGAGTAAGAATAAAATTGAAGGCTTCATTATCCAATATGAAATATGTTATTGTTATTCCATATATTAAGCTGAATCAAGGAATGAGTCATCAACTTGCAAGTTCAATCCTTTACATTTCCTTTCAGTGATAGATTATTGATTTTGATTTGAACAAGTTTGACCCAAATTGTTCAGATTCACCAAGAAACACCCACCCTCTTATCATCACTGCTATATCACGCATTGAGTTTTCAACACTGAAGAATTGTCTCATGACAATAAAATGTAAAAATCCTATGATAACCTGAGCATTTTATAGCCTTGTAGCAGATTTAATATAAACTCTTCATAAAATATAGTAAATGCTTTATATCATGTAGTAAATGTTGATTACCAAGTAACCTAAAATTAACAATATCAAATTGTCCCAAAAACAATAGGACATTAGTTCAAAAGAAAAATGATTATCTTGGGAGAGTAATGCACCATGATACAGAATTCTAAATTACTTTGTACACTTACAGTTTAATCTAATGAGATCATAAGTACACTAAAACTAACAGACCAGGGCATCATTTCACCAAAAACTTAAGCACTTCATTAAGCAACTCGAACTGACCAAAAAATAATTCTAAAGAAAGTACCCATAGGGTCCAATTATATTAATTCATTTGTTAATATACATACACTAGTGTATGTCTATTTAAAATAATGACTTTAAAAAATTTGATGAATTTTAACCCTTAAATATTCCTATTTTTTCATATATAATTCATCTCAAATGAAATTTTATACATCAATTAACAAAACTAACTGATTTAATCTAGTGTGTATGCCCATTATTTAAAATAATTTAATAAATTTTCCTTTTAAATATTGCGCATTATTTTTCATATAATTTATTTCAAACTAAATTTTACATTAATTAACAAAACAAACTATTTCAAAAAATTATCTTTTCAAATAGTTATTGAAAATCTATTTTGTATGCTCGGGTTTTAATGATTAAGTGCAGAAAATAAAACCAGCACTAATGGCTCAGTCGGCAGGACATCAGAATTTTAAGTTAAAAATAATGAAGGCAATCTGACGGGCTATAAGCCTTTAATCTTCAGAATGTGAGACAATAAATATATATAAATAAACACACAACAATCTTTATTATATAGTATAGATATATAGAATATACATTTTCTTAAATCTGTTATCAGGATGACTCAAAATAATAAATTAAAGAAGAAAAGGAAGAAATTATTGTTTCACTGATGATTGTGCTCTATTCATGATAGATTTGTCCTAAAATCTCTTCTATTTGATTATATTTTAACATGATAAGTAATCATACGAAGTCAATTCAACCACATGAATAATATAATATTCAAAACAAAACAAGAAAAAACAATTTATATAAGGAGACATAAAAAAGGGAGCAAAACATTACCTATTTCTAAGGTATGTTTACCAATGCCTATTAGAAAACTGACAGCAAACTAAAATCAATTTTTAAATCTATCTAAACTTATAAATGGAAATTTGTGTGTCCATGGTAGTGTCTGTCTGTCTGTGTGTGTGAGTTCGTTCCCTATGGACTCCGAAATAGCTGGGCTGATTTTCTTGAAAATTTCCACAGTTGTACATTATGTGTCTGGGATTGTTCTTAGATATATGTTAATAATAATGATAAGTATTGAAAGTCGATAATAATAAAAATCAGTTTTTATAAGAAATCATACCATTTAAACAAAATTCTACACACTCTTACAGTATATATTGAAAGAATTATTCAAAAGTTTTAGGATTATAGACTCCTAAACTCCTTGGCCAATTTTTGGTCTAGAGACTGGAAATTTGATATATTCACACCTGTGGAACAAATTCATTTTGGTTTTCTTCAGTCAGAAAAATAGCTGCTAAGGGGTCAAACTCAACCCTGAGCAAGGCCAGGCAATATTGCTAGTACATTTTACATTTGAAAATATATTGCTTTTTTTTAGATAGAAATAGATTGCTACAAAACAAATTTATTTTAGTTTTGGTTTTCAGTCAGAAAAGTAGCTGCTAAGGAGTCAAACACAGACCCTGAGCAAGGCAAGGCACTATTGCTAGTACATCTTAAATCTGAAAATATATTGCATTTTTTTTTAAATAGAAATAGATTGCTACAAGACAAATTTATTTTTGGCTTCCATCAACAGACTTTCATTACCACCTTTAGCAAAATCAGATGTATCCACACCTAAACACTGAAAATAGAAATTAACAATATGTGCACAAATTCAAAACCAAAAACTATTGTCTGGTTTTCTGTTTAAATTTTATAAATTAATAGTTATTGTATCTGTTATTACACATTGTTTCACTAATATAATATAGTCTAATAATATGATATCCTTTGGGAGAAATTCATGTGATGTTTATTATTGCAGACAATGCAACCATAAAAAGGTTTCTCAACTCCAACGAATCTATTCAGTTTGTTTTTAAATTCATCCCCCTCAGGAAGACATAATTCTTCACTGATCCCACAACTTACAGCAGAAAATAGTTATTTTAATATAAATTTCTTTTAATAATACATTCATAATAAAATACCACTTAAGAATGCATTTTAATCACATATTTTTAAGAGTTATATTTCTTAACTTAGTCTTTTGGAACTCTTGGGATTAGCCTCGATAATTTGTAGATCTATTTTTTTGAACTGTGTTGCTCATCCATATCATGGTTATCTTCACAATTTTTTGACTGATGAACCCTTTGGCCTTCTTCAGGTAATTGATCTCTGAAACCTTCTTGTCCTAACTGGGAATCTTCACAGAATTTCAAACTTAACCCTTTATTTAAACCATGGAGGTAGCCTGATCTTGTTATGTTTACTATGACCGGGTAGTGGTGTTAAGCCTTTTGGTAGTATTGATTACTTTGCCTTCAGGTAATGCTCACTTAGAAAAGCGGGAAAGTATGGCATTATCTGAATCCAAAAGTTTTTATTCTACTCGAAAGCAATAATTACTAAGAATACATTTTCAAGCTTTAGCACTCGGTCATGGCTAATAGAACAAGTGCAGGCTAACCCAATTGTTTGCTTGAAATTCTGTGAAGACTTAATATGGCAAGAATGTTTCTGAGTTGAATAACCTGAAGAAGCTTGATGTAACTGCATTATTGCCTGTAGTAAAATTATAGTTACTTTGAAATGATTGTTTGTTTGTTTCTTTGAGTTTTACAGCATATCATAGATCATCTAATACCAAGAACCAAAATTTTTGGTAAACATTTTTTGTCGACACTTAGTATTTTGAATAACACAATATGCACTATATAATCCATAGCAGGACATAATCTGGGTATTCATACCTTTCACAAGGGAATTAATCCAAATATGAATGCAAATGGAAAAATTGGGATTCAAATTCGAGTACTATGATTCCAAAGTCCAACTGCCTATCCACTGACCCAAGTCAACTTAAAATGATTGTAAACCAAAATCTTCAACCCTTTAATTTGAGGTTTATTTGGACATGAAAGTTTCAGACCTGTTGTCTATTTATAATTACCAATTCCCATATTGTATTCAATATCTCTTCTCAGAAAACCATTATTCTTCTAACATCTTACTCTAAATTACATTTCTTAATATATTTTACCTTTTATTTTAAACCTTATTTTATAAACCACAAAACATTCTTTAATCTTTTTAGAAATATTTTATTTCATAAAAGGGTTGAGGTTTTGCAAGTTCATACTTTTGTAAATAATGATCTCTATATTATTTACTGATCTAAATTCACATGTTGCTATTATAAATAATATAACTTGTTATCAAATAGTCTACTCATTTTCAATTAAAGCACATTAAGTTCCTATAACTAAAAAAAAAAATGTATGTTTTAATTACATATTTTTATTGATACTTACAATATGCCCCCATAATATACCATTTAAAAAAAGACAAGAATTAACAAGCAAAGTTGTAAATTCTAAATATGATATTCTCTTTTAAAAAAAACATATGAGAAAAATGAATTTTCTAAATTTTAGCTATAATTAAAGTAACTAGTAAAATAAAGTAAAGCAGTAAAAAAAAATATTTAACTCTACACAATTTTCTTAAATTGTATAGTCACTGATGGGTAGTTCAACTCCTTATAATCAATGCATCTGCTCTGAAGTACTAAACAGAAACAATCATGTATAAAGAGTTAAATTTAGAGTTATCAAACCATGTCAACTACAACAAATAGCTGTAAAAGATTTCAAGATAACAATTGCTAAATGTTGCAAACATGATTTTGGAATTTCTACAATCATTTTCAAATAGTCCAAATTAATTCTGGAGACATGAAAATGTAAGATACTAAGTTTTCATTTTCTTTTTAAGTTTTTTCTTTTCCTCCTATCTATGCATGATCTTATTCCCACAGAAGTATCTTATGATACATTTATAAAATGTAGCATTAATCAAAAAAGGGCAACAGAACAAATAAAAAAATTTTTAGTCACTGGAATACATGTAAAACAAAAATACACCAGAAAAAATCATAGTACAAAATAACTCAACCCTCACATATCGGAGAGAGACAGAAAGATGATGTATCTATTGCATAAAATATTTCTGCTATTAGAATATATAAATAGAAACTATCCTCTTTTATGCATTAAACAATAAAGAAAAAATTACTTAATTAAAAGAGAATACTTCAAATAAATTACAACCAGATGAAAACAAATACTTGCCATCTGAGCAATCAATTCCTTTACATAAAAAGGCAGACATAAAAATTTTATGTATTAAATATGTTATATAAGTCATAGATGAAAACATTTTGTACAAAAGAATTATTATTATACTAGTTATTACCAATGTAAAAGCATGAAATTGCTTTCAAATTCTTGAAATGCTTTTAATATAATCTAGGTATATTTGATAATTTGAATTTCCTAACTACAATTCCCAGGTCAGTTATTTCCTATTTCTTTCTTTTCAATTTGCAGGCAAGGACATTTATTCAACTAGTTAATTTGAATAAGAAAATCTGTCATAGAAAACAAAACCAGTTTTTTTTAGACAAATAATTTTATTAATTGAAAGCAGAAAATTAGATCTTGTTAGTGTCAACAAAAGAAAAGAAGTTGTCCAAGTCAACCAACAAAAATGACTGTTCACGCAGTCCATAGCAAACAAAGAAAAGAAAAATAGCAAAATATTTGTGACTGGCCAGAAAACCACCAAATCAAGGAAATATGAAAATAACTGGGTAACAACTAGAAAAGATGAACAAAAATTTTATAAACTTTTTCTGATAAGCTATAAATCAAAACTTTTCTAAAACAATGATATAGATTATTAGATAACAAGAACTACTGTTTTGAAATTTACAAAAAACTCACCACAAAAGCAATTAGAAAAAGTCAGCATTTTATGTAGGATTACCTAATATACTTATTTATTTGTAAAATATCATTCTCTTCCTAGCTCTTCATGGGCTGAGATCCAAGGCAATTATTCAGTTATAAAAAGAAAAAACAGACATTTTTTTCTTTAGAAGATAGAATAAGAACGGAAGCAAGTTTGTAGAAATGAATGTAAGAGTGCTAAGTTCCGCCAATAGAACTACTAAGTTAAACTTTTATCTGTATTTAAAAATTAGGAATAACATTAGAATAAAATAGTGATGTTTTAAAAAGAAGTTTCATTGTCTACCAGGAGTTGCTAGTTAAGCTAATTTTGTCTCAATCTTACCATGAACAAAAACACACCAAGGGATTAAGAGGATAACTTAAATATATTAATTAATCACAAAGAGCAAGACTCAAGAATATAATACATTACCATTTGGTGCTATGACCAGGATATAAGAAAAAGTGTCATAAGAAAATTGTTTTGTGGAAAACTTGTTATATATGATCAACATTATATGCTAAGACCTGTCAGTTTAGCATGAATGGTTAATAATAAGGATTAAAAAGAAATTATGTTAGTAGAGTAGTCTTTCAAAATTAAAAGAGTGGGGATTGGAAAGAGGATTTATAAATCTTGAAAATAGATGAAAGAGTGTTACATATCACCCCCTTTTCACCTATCAAACTTTTGAAAAGATTCGAGGTAATTAGCCAGTGAAATGAAGGACAGAAAAATATTTGTAGTTAATAGAAAACAGAGATTAGAATTAGAAGAAGATATGTAGATATATGGGCAAAGTTTCCCCATTTAAAACTGCCAAGTAAATAAGCAATTTTAGATTTTTATCCACTTTTATAAGTAAGAATAACTTTAAATTTTAAAAAAATATTTAAAAAGAAGTAGTTTTCTGTCATGGGTTTCTAGCAATGTTCATTTCATTATCTCACTAAGAAAACAACACAGCCAATCATTAAAAGAAGAACTTAATAAAATTAATAGACCATAGTCAAAAGACATGAGAATATAGCATTATCTTTGTATTTTAATCTTTTATTACTCTAAATTGTGAGGTGAAAACGTGCCTTTGCAACAATTTGAGAAAAATAACATTTTCTTTCTATTTAATTTATAGAAAAATATTTCTAGATTAGTCACTAAATTTTAAAAAAAAGTACCCTTTTCACTAATTCAAGATCATAATCAATAATAAAGAAAAATTATATTTTTTTTATGTTCATATGAATCATGAAACTTGATTTTAAACATATTTTGGTTTGTTTTTATATGCCCTTACTGCTGAAAAGCATAATTTATATACATTCATAATCACTACTTTTAGACTAAAGTGTTGTTATTATTATTATTATATTGAATATGAAGTATTCAAATCTTTCAAACTCTTTATTCAAAAGCATATTTCATATATCTACATAAAAACAATCTTCATTTCTATACAAATTCAACTATGCAACTGTATCCAAGAAAAAAAGAATCTGATAAAAGAGCCTCAAATACTAATGAATATAACAGTAATTGGGACTATGGCTAAGATTTTGAAGTTAGGGAAGTTTAACATAATCAGTAAAGTCTACCAAACCAGCATCCACCAACCCTACAAACGCCATGTACCCTAACAATGATAATTAATTCATTATGTTAATTAAATAGATTAGAATACATAACAAGTACTGATAATAATTTAATTTTTTTTTCTTTGTAATTAAAAAATGTGGAAATCAATTAATCCGTTAGTTTGAACTTTTAAATTCCATCCTTATTTGAATAACAGTAACAATTATCACCTGTAAAAAAAAGAATAAATACCCTACATGTTTTATTA
>JAYKTE010175887.1:0-12721 GCA_036873565.1 Xipholeptos notoides | reverse complement strand
CCACTGGAGACGTCTAACTAGACCTATTTGAGACAGTCCTTGTCGAAATCGACAGACTGCAATGATGATGATGATTAGATTGTTACTGTTGTCTTTTCATATTATGTATAATATAATATATCTTTTTTTCTTTTCTGTTTGTTGAACAAACAATTCATCTTTAACCTTATGTTGATAAGTGATAAATCGAGTGAGCATTGTTTTGTGTTTTCAATCTTAGCAAAATACAACAAGAGAATGGCCAACAGAGACCCGTCGGCACTCAGACTCAGTCAAGATGTGGAAAGAAAATAACAAAACTCAAGCTGAGGTTTTTCTTCAAAGTTGACAGTTAAGTTTTCCATAAAAAAAAAAAAAAGAATTGACTTGTTACCCTGGGAATTAGCGATAAGCAATTCATAAAAGCGATTTTGTTTTGGTAAAAGATGCAGCTTTCTTTTTCTTTTATTCACTGTCTTCTCGGGGGGGGGGGAGTCGATTTA
This sequence comes from Xipholeptos notoides, assembly GCA_036873565.1. Classification (NCBI taxonomy): domain Eukaryota; kingdom Metazoa; phylum Mollusca; class Cephalopoda; family Idiosepiidae; genus Xipholeptos; species Xipholeptos notoides. The sequence continues at coordinate 12,239 of JAYKTE010175887.1, read as the reverse complement.
GCCCAGTGGATAGGCGGTCGGACTTTGAAATCGTAGTAGCAAGTTCGAATCCCAGTCTTTCCGTTTGCGTTCATATGGTGACTAATTGCATTGGGAAATGTAGGAAAGTCGATTTGGTCCAGTCGGACTTTGGAATGCTAGTACGCGAGTTCGAATCTCAGTGGTTCCGTTTGCGTTCATATTCGATCAAATACACTTGGGAAAGGTGGGAAAGTCGATTTGGCCCAGTGGACTTCGAAATCGTAACATGTGAGTTCGAATACCAGTCGTTCCATTTGCGTTCATATTCCGATTGGATGAAAATTTTCTTCGTATTTAAGATACGAAAGAAAAATGTGGTAAATGAATAAAAAGAGTGCTCAATACTGTTGTAGAGCTTTATTACTAATAAAAAATGTATTCTCTACCCGGGTTTCATCATCAGGGGAATACCTTTTTATAGTGGTCTGGAATCAAATGGTAAAGGAATTAAGACAAACAGGGTATACAGGGAATCACAAAAACAAAAAATAAAAATGAAAAAAATAATAAAAAAGAAAAAATAATACAAAAGAAATAAGAAAGTAAAAACTGAAAGAAAATAAATATCTAAGTTACAAACTACAAATAATAGAGAGGGAAAATAAGGAACAACAATGTTTTTGGGTAGGGGGTTGGTGGGGTCAGTCAGATGTGTAAAACATTGTAAGAGGAAAAAAAAGGAAAGTAAGTATATATAATACAATATACCTTAAACTAATAAGTAAAATAAAATAAATTTAAATAAAATGAATCAAAGAGAATCAAGTAATTAAGTAAAATAAAAGTCAAGTAATATATGAAAAAATATATACAAAAAAATAATAAGGATAAATAAGAAAAAAGAAATAATAATAAATAACAATAAAAAGAAAAAGAAAACTTGTAATTTTGATATTTATTTTCTTTCTTTTTTTACTTTCTTATTTCTTATTCTTTATTTTTTTTATTTTTGTTTTCGTGATTCTCTGTATACCCTGTTTGTCTTAAAATTCCTTTACTATTTGATTCCAGACCTCTACAAAAAGGTATTATCCTGATGGTGAAACCCAGGTAGAGAATACATTTATATATATATATATATATAATACAGACACACACACAAAATTTCCAGAGTTTTAGATACTTGTCCTCAATACTTTTATAACTCTATAGTCCTGTTATTTCAAAGATTTAGCCAAATATTTTAAATATCTTATAATATAGTGAAATGCCACACATAAAACAAATTCAGATCAAAACATTTATTTTTAAAGTTTATGTTGGTTGTAAACGTGTATATATGAGTATTTATATGAATATTTCAAATTAAAATAATAGTAAAAAAATTATTATCAATTAATTATTTTCCTCATGTTGTAGTGTATTTGTTGTGTTTCTTGAAAATCAATAACTTTTTTATAGTACATTATTAATAAACATTATTTTGCCTTATCAAAAACAGTTCCATTGGTAAATATTGAAAGTACCTCAACAATCTTGAAATTAAAATTTTAATGAAATAATTCTTCATATAATAAATATTTGATAATGGTATTAATTATTGATTATAATAAAATATTTGTTAAAAATTATTTTCTTGGTATTTAGTCACATTTTTCCATTTTTTCAGAAATTACATTAATGTATTTTCAAAAACGACCAAATTAAATCATACTCTCCCAGTTTTATTATTATTATTATTATGCACTTTACAGGCAATACCCATTCATAAATTTTCATCCAACTATATGTCTAGCTGGATGACAATTTACGAATAGGTATTGCGTATAAAGTGTGTAATAATAATAATAATGTGTGAGGAGGGTATGATTCAATTTGATTGTTTTTGAAAATACATTAAAAGTTGTTCTCCCATAAAGATTCTCACACAAAGTTTCCATGAAACATAAAAAGTTGCCCTCAAATATATTGATGAAATAACCTAATAAAAGGGACTTCTTTGGATATTAGACATAATAATTGCTGAAATTCATATACAAAATTGCTCACTAAAAAATGACCCATAGAAAAAATGCTGTAACACAAAAACTGACCCTTGAAAGTTGGTAAATTATTATGCATACAGAAAGATGTGCATACTCAAATACATTACATACACATAAATAATCCCATCTTCAAATATATGTTTCTAGGATCAAAATAAAGTGGGACACTTTTAAATTCTTTTTCATTCATTTTTTTCTTTTTGATATTAACAACTCTCATTTCTTTCTTTCCCTTTTTTTTTTTTTTTTTATTGTTTAATAACAGTTTTTGTTTGCCAAGATTTAATAGAATAGGATGTATATTTTTTTTCTATTTTAAGTATCTTTTTCAGAGTCAAGAAGACAAAAATGTCCAATAAAAAAAAAAGGAAACATTTTTTTTTAAAATCCTTGGGATGAGGGGAAGAATGTGAGAATTCTTAACTTGCTTTACACTTGGTTAACTTCAAATCCGCTCAAAAATTGTTGGGGCTTTAACAAAATAAATAAATAAATTGGGAATAATGAATAAATTTCAAAATGGAGACAGTGTAACAAAAAATGGAAAAGATCATTTTGAGGAAATAAATTAAAATAGATTAATGAAAAGAGTTTTGTAAAAAGCTATCATTTACTAACATTTTTAAAAACAAATTCTTATAATTTCTAATAATATCCACATCTTAGTAATTGTATTCATGGCTAAACAATGCATCACTGAAAAACTTATAATATTATACCCAAAAATTAATACAACAAATGAAAAAATAAAAATATATACTTTTTATCATAAAACTTCAAATAAATAAATTGTAATATTTCTTTTATTGTAAAAAGAATTTCCTATGCTTTTTTTATGGTTAAAACGCTTAGTGATTTTTTTTAAAAAATAAAATACTATTTTAGTTAAGTTATAATTTATTTCTTCACAGAAAACTGTAGAGGTTACAGTATAATAGCCATAATTTTGAATAAAACAATCAATACAAAGATTTAAAAATAAGTGAATTATATAACTAATAATTCCTCATGATAGAAATTTAGGTATATATGAGTTTGTAAACTTTAAAAGTGAGAATATAATTCAATTTCTTATTATGTTGGCTAATGAGTGAAACCTTATATTAGATTGATATTTTCATGACTTGATTTTCATTGACTTCAAATCATACATTCTTTAATAATTCTTACTCAACGCACAGACACACACACAGAGACACACAGACACAGACACACACACACAAATGGATATGAAAACCCCAAAAGTTAACAAGGGTTCTTGTACAAGTTCAATTTAAATTACTTCTAGATAGACAGATTTTATGTTCTAAAATTTAACTTGCAAATGGATTAAGAATGGCAAAATTTAAAGTAATTTCAAGATAATAAGTAAGGTTTTCTATAATAAACTACAAACTGATGGAAAATAAGGACAAAATATAGATTAATTTATCTGGTAATTATATATAGAAATTCAAAAAAAAGAAAAATTCAAAGTCCTTCTTAAAAAAGAACTAAATTATAATTTATTTGCTTCTGAAGAAGAAATGAAATATAAAATTTTCTCCCACAAAAAAACATTTATTATTGAAAAAATTCTTCTCTAAATATAAATACATAGAATGTATATGTGGTTTATCAATATGGTGGGTGTATGTATATATATATATATATATATATATATATATATATATATATGAATGAGTGTATAGAAATAAAATAAAACCTAACTACCACCATAGCCAACAGGTGTAGATATCTATTCAGAGTTATTGAATAAAATTTCAGTCTAATAAAATTATATATATATGTCTTGTTTTTTCAAATTTCATTTTTGTAACACATCATCAGAACTTATTTTTCATTTGTCCTTACATGTACATAAATATATACATATATATATATATATATATATATATATAAATCCTATTCAGCTGTTTTATGATTATTTTTGGAAGAACCAACTAAGAATATGGTTAATTTTTAGAAATCTAAATGCCTTTCCCAATATTCTATAAAATCATCTGGGATCTAAACTCCATTCAAAATGATCCTTAAAATTTAATGGAAAAATTCCAGGATCAATAGACAGCTATGATAAAAAGAAATTTTTTTAAATCTGACTCTAAATTTGGCTTAAAGTTGATATTAGACTGCCAGATAATAACCAGTGATGATTGCATGACTTGCTTGTAGTGAGTAATGAATATAACTAAAGATATTTTTGTATTGTAGCAGGTAAAGAAATGTCTGTGGTTGATTTCGAAAATCTAAAACTTGAGATTTTGGAAACTGAAATTTTTTTTAAAACATAATTAAATACTCTGTCTATGGTTGAGAGAAAAATGAGTTATAGTTGTAAATATTTATTGATAGTTATTTTATATCCTTTTTCTTTTTTTTGTTAGATACTCTACAGAAGTATATCTATCAATAAATCTTTATCATTACATCATTTTATCATTAAGAAAATTAATAGCCCTATCACCGATAACATCCATTAAACATTAATATTCTTTCTTTTAATTAAAATTTGTTGTGAACACTGCTCTTAATTCTGATGTACTTCCTATCAGACTGTCACCTGTTAACCTTTCTTGAATTACTTTTGAATGATTAAATTACTCTTTGACACACCTGATGCCTTCTGCCTAAGTAAAACAAAACAAAAAGATGTTTTGGAAATTATAATTTTAAAGATTTATTTAAAGCTAAAAAAACCGAAGAAACATTTCTGAGTGAATGCTTTTTTTAAATGGGATTTGGCATAAGGCATTGAGAATATGAGTGATTTATAATTCTTAGTAAATATTGCAATAAACTAAGTGTATATTGATATATTTAGAAAGAAGAAGTATTCTATAAATAATATTTATATGTGAGTATCTTTTTATTTGACTATTGTTCTCATTTTATTTGATTATAGTATTTATATGTATTTTAAGTGAACTATGAATACTATTTATATTATTACAAAGTCTAATTAATTTAGATTAGGACAATGATTTAAAAGAGAATGAAAGAATTCCTGAAATAGAAATTAATTACACCATTAGAAGTTACTAACATCACAGAGAAAACTGCCTTAAGCTGCCTTTAAAATAACACACACAAACTGATAAAATATGTAAAATACATAATTTTTCAGTTTCTTCTTTTAATGTTTGCATGAAAATTTGAATTGGTAAAAAAAAAATCAAAAGTAATTTACATCATCACAAATTTAATTCTTTAAAGAAGAATCTTATTTAGATATATTGATGATAAAAATCAATATTTGTTAAGTTATAATATCAAAATGAGATTGATTGAATTTTTTAGATGAGTTATATCTAAAAGTATAAAAATACCTTTAAATAATCTCACAAAAATATCTTGTTGAGAAAACATCCGTTCTATCAAAGTTAATTTCATCATTTTTTCAGTTAGAAAAAGATACATAAATATAAGAAAATAATTGTCAATATTACTTTTTAACAAAAAGTAATTATTAAGTAATTTATAGTTTTAGTTATTTCTTTAAAAGTAACTTCATATTATTTCTTACAAAGAAATAATTTTATTTCACTTCAAGTAAGCAGGTTTTATATGTATATATTCTGATATTTTAAAGCTGTTTTTCTTTATATTTTAAAATTGGAAAAACAATTATAAGGTTGAACATTTTTGATAACTTTTATGAATAAATAACCCCCAAATCATGAATTATTCACAAATAATCTATCGATTCATATTAGTAACACTGTTGATATGATGATGGTTCAAGAGATACATACAAACTCACTATGATAAATATAATAAAATACCTAAAATAGTGTTATAGATAAATATAAATACACTATTACCAACACTTATAAAAATTAGATATAAACTAAGGTAAACAAGAAGCAAGGTCTATTAATGTAGAAAAAAGAACATTGAGAGAGAGAGATAGAAGGGAAATCAGAATTATATATTGATGCTGGTGTTAACCAAGGTCATCATGATTGACTAAAGACTAAGTAGGTATCATGAGAGCAATTCCATGTTTAGAGTCAAGATCACAGACCATATTCTCCATTAGATTGTTCACCCTTGTCTGTATCAGGCACACCCCCAAACCCTCAATCAACAGGTGCATTTACATGAAACAATAATCCTATAATTAGATATCCATCCAATGCCCAATAGAAAAAAATAAAACAAAACATCTATATCACAAAAAATCCTAGAACATGTCCACAAGGTATTAACCTGCACCAAATCATTGAATAATAATGATAATAATAATAATAGTGAAAAAAAAGGGTCATCTAAGAGTAAGGGGAGGTGCTATAAGTAGAAAATAAAGTCTGTATTCTAAGAGTTGAGCTACTTGCAGACAAGTAAGAAGACATGCCAAATTTTATTAAGTTCAACCAGGGAAGCCAAGTCTAGTTTCTTTTTCCTTGATCTGATCTCCCCTCCATGGCCATTGAACATGCAAATGTATGTGTGGTAATGGGGGGGGGGGGGTAAAGGGGGGGGTAAAGGGGGGGGGAGACACCAAAGGATGCCATTTCAACGCTAATGTATCAAAAGAAAAAGAAATATAAAAATAACACATGCTCATCTTCTCCTACAACCCTGCCATTCTTTTTTTCCTTGTTCCGGAGGTTAAAAATAACCCAAAGCATTTTTTTTCTTCTTCTTATTTCTGTCTCTTTAGGTTCTCAAGTTGAATATGAACAAATTTCCTGGGTTGTGCACATACCCTTATTTATAATAATATCAAAAACCAGAAGATGAAGATATATGAATTGAAAGGACAACAATAAGAAAAACAAAATGAAGAGAGCATCAAAGTAGTAAGCAAACAATTTTACTACTCCTACTACTACCACTTATCATAATAATAATGATAATAATAATAATGATATTTCTACACTATCAATATTATACTTAATACTTTAATAAGCTTTTTGAAAAAGTGATGATTTTGTTGGCCAAGAAAAGATTTACGCCCACCATGTTCTTCCCAGAAAAGATAAAGCTTACAGATTTGCCTTTAGAAATAAAATAATGACAGATGGGGGTAAATAGATGAGAAGACAAGGGAATAACAAGATATTATTATAGCAAAGATCTTCTCAACTAAAGAATACATAGATACCTCAAAGAATTTTAAACAAATATAAAGACTTAGGGTAAGGCTTGAGAAAATTGGAAGAGGAAGAAAGCTTAATAATGCATCTAAAGAAGAAAATGCATTCAAGTGGAAGAAGAAAAAAAAGGTGAAAACAGTATAGGGGGTGCAGAAATTGTGGGTGTGTGCAGAGTATAAAAAAAGCGAAAAAGTTAAAAGCTTAAAAAAATAAAAAATAAAAAACAACTGAAAGTGACAATAAGGTAGATATTTACAGATCTGATCTAGGGGTGATGGGTGGGTTTCCCCAGGGAAGAGAAGTTGTTTTGTTGTATTTATATTTTGCGAAATAAATTATAATGTGAGCTAGAATATACCCAGAAAGTCCCTTGGGCCTATATTTTAGTGTTAACAAAACACAACAAACAGATTTTTATTGATGTTATGTGTCTTGTTAAGTGCCATTATCAATCGTTTTTTTTTTTTTCATGAGATTCTACTAAAAAAAACAAAAACAAGGCAGAGGCAGATTATTTAAAACCCACAGATAAGAAAGAAAAACATACAAAAAGCCAAAAAAACAAACAGACAATAGTTGATTTTCTCTGTCTCTAAAAACTGAGATTTGTGCTGCATTTTCTTTTTTTTTTTGCACATTTCAATTGGCAATATTCAACACAATAAAAAAAACTAAAAAACACCTTGTTCTCATATTGTTTTATCATAACATAGTTTTTTGGGTTATTTGAGTTTACAATACTTGAAAAAATTCCATGTGCACATCCAAAGAGGTGGTCACATGAATTGATATTTGGTTCACAGGTATATAACTATACATGATGTTGATGAACAAAATGCCATGATCTTTATTAAAAACTAAAATTGTACACAAAATTGATAAAATTCAATACATTTATTTATTTTATATGTGGAAGTGATTTAATAAATAAACATTTTTTAATAACTGTCAAAGCATTCTTACTAAATAACAATATTAAGGAGTCAAGTAGTTGACAACCAGCTATAAGAATCCTATCAAACTTTAACCAAAAAATATTTTAAAACAATAAAAAGTATTTCAGTTCAGTAAAGAGTGAAAGATAACATCAAGAAAAGAGATATTTATTCAAAAATAATTTTTACTTATTACTAGAAATAAGTTATTTGGACTTCTACTCTCATCTTCATTGTCATTTTCACAAAGTTTCGGAATTTGTGCTATTTAGGTTTCCTTTGGTTTTACTCAAATTGGGAGCCAACTTGGAACTATGAACTTAATCCTTTATTTAATCCACAAGAGTAGACTACCCACATTCTGATAGTGTTTTTAGTCCATACATGTTCAAGACTGAACCTATTACATCCAGACAAATATCGCTTAGAATTTTTATAAACCAGCCAGTAGGATCAAATAAACAAAGGGCTAAGTTCTAAAAAACAAAGTTCCTGAGTTTAAGAATTTGAATAATTATAATAACCAGAACTTATCTAATAAATTTAATAAATTTGGACAATCAATAAAGATAATGACTTTGACAAAATTTCTACTGATTTTATTAAAAACCAACAAATAATATGTACTAAAAGAACTGGGTGATCAATTAAGTAAATAAAAAACTTTGACTGAAAAATATTTTCAATATAAGTCTAAAGCTTAAAGCTATGTAAGTACAAAAAAAAAAAAGAAAACAAAAAAGAAACATGCATGGTCAATTTGTCTAAGATATTAAGAAAGGGATATATTCTTGTGGACATCTTTTTGAATTAGTTTGGGTTATTATAAAGATAATTTTAATAAAAAAAATTCTATAATCAGACTTTTTGATCATGATATAATCAATTTGTCAATCAAATTTAATCTGTATGTATATTTGGACATTTTTTGTGCTTTTCTTTGTTTTTCTAAATTATTTAAGTATGGAATATATAACCTATCACAAATTTGATTTATACAATTTCAAAGAAATGCTTTGTTTCAATTACAATAAAAATACGTTTTTTGATATCAATTTATTTGTGTCATCATGTTATGATTTGATTTAAATATATTTAAATCAAATTATAACATTATGATTAAATTGAAAATCTTGCATAACTTTTAATATAGTGCCGGACAGTTGTTTCAATCTTATTGGATCTCATCAGTGATAAACAACATTGTTACCACTTCAAACCCCAAGTGGGATTCAAACTTGCAGACCACATCATGCAAAAAAAATGTTTTAATGACTGGCCCACGAGACAGTTGTGTTCATAATCACAATTTTCACATTTTTACTCTTAATCATAGCCATGCTCTTCCTGCTAGAAGCTGATTTTTTTCGATTATTGATTTTTGATCAGTGGTATTCCAAAACAACACCTATCTAAGAACACTTCCAGCGACAGAGGGCACAACTGGGTGAATTTTAAAGAAAATTGGCCCAGCCATTTCATAATCTATAGGGAATGAACTTACACACAGACACACGTAGAAACAAAGTTCCATTTGTATCTAAGTTTAGATAATCTCAATCAAATCATGATCATATTCAGAGTTTCTTGACTTTCAGTTATTAAAAATACATTGAATATTTTTGCAATGTTATAAGCTTCCATTACAATAACTTTACTGAGAAAATTTCTAGCAACTAATTTAAAGAGTTTTATTCAAGGAGCAATATTTTTTTTCTCAGTATTTAGATTTATTTGAAAATTTTTAAAGACCAAACCAGTTATCTTATTTGAATGAGAATCTGCCATCAGATTAAGAAGGCAAACCATAAAACTGAAATATGAAAGGAATGAGGCTTGAAATTTAAGATTTTAATGGTTAGCCATTCTATTTCTTACAAGAAGATCATATAAAATATTTAAGCCTAAATGTGACAAAAATCAATATTTCACATATAAGTCTATGAAAGGAGGATCAGTTAGAGTAGCTTATGTTTAAACAAGGGAGGAACAAAAAAAAGCTTTCCATTTTTCAAAGAGATTTGAATACAAATGGTGGAAAAACAATGAGCATTAACATGTTATCCTTTCGTTTATCAGAAGTTTTCCATATATATATATATATATATATATATATATATGAGAGAGAGAGGGAGGGAGAGAGAGAGAGAATCATTATTTTTCTACACACGCACACATATACATGACAATTTGATACATATTGATAGAAATACTAATAAAAATACATTAAAAAAGGCATAAAATTTGAATAAGATTAAAATCAGAGTTTGAGTAAGCCTCATAAACCTTTAATAAAATATGTTAACCTCAGCACAAAAGAAGCTATAAAAAATAAAACAAATATGTACATACATTTGATAAAACTTAAATAAATAACTTGCTGACTTAAAATTCATGTTTCCACCTGGATATACCAATAATGTGATGTTTAGAACCAAGTAAACTTGTCTGACCAATAAGATAGGAATAGTATTAGCCTTGCAATGATTCTAGAATCAAAGTATCTATGATAGAATAAAAATCAATGTTCTCAAATCAACTTTTACACAGAAAGAACTTTTGAAAGATTTAAAGTTTAAATCAAGTCTAATGCAAACTAAATAATTAATAAAAATTAGTTGAACCTACATAAAATACATGCTTTACTAAGTTAAAATAAAATGAAAAAAATTGATTTAAAAATATTTTGTACATTTTTCCTGGTGCTGACGGACCAAGAAGATCATGTCCATTGTGCCTTGTCCGGGCTTAAACCCATTTTGGGCTTTGAATATCACTGAGGAGCATATATACTTATTTAGTGCATATAGTAGGAGCCTGAAAAAGACCTTACCAACAGCTTCCAACAGACTTATACCACCATATTTCTATAGATAGAAATATATATATTTCTATGTATAACTTTTTGTCCTTTCCACTTATAATGGAAAGAGGTTTGCGTCAATCCAGTCTTGAGACACAGCTGAATATCACCCAGTGAACTTCAGCTACAATCTGTTTGCCTTTGTGCCTGAGGACCTCAACAAGGATGTCATATATATATGACAGGTATGTTCAATAAGTAATGAGAAAATGTCAGGAGAGATAATATTTATTTCTATAGGCTTACAAAACTTTGTCACCTTCAAAATAATGGCCTTTCACATCTACACAATTCTTCATTTTCAGATGCCTTTTTCAGCTGCTCCGAGGCTGTCTTTCATGTGTGGAAATAGGAAGAAGTCAGATGGGGCTAGATCAGAGCTGTAGGGTGGGTGTTGTACCACTTTCATTCCCCGGTTGGCCATCCAGGTAGTCACCAGTGTATGTTCAATAAGTAATGACTTTGTGGAGATTCAGATCTTCGGTCATAACTGTCTCCACTGTGCCAATACTAATACCAACAGCTTCAAATATCATTCTCACAATTATTTGACAGTCTTGCATCACTAATGTTCCTTCCTCAATGTTTTCCTCCTTGCATGCACTATTCACTGCTCCAGATCTGGGTTCATCCTCAACATGTTCATTTCCTTAAGAAAATCTGTTAAACCGCTGATAGAATATTGCTTGACTTATCAGTTCATCCTCACAGGCCTCCTTTAACATTCCATAAGCTTCTTGTTTGGTTTTCTTAAGTTTAACACAAAACATTCCTTGTTTCCATGCAAACCTGATTAGACTGGTGCCAAAATAAACACCACTGTGCTCAAACCTAGAACGAAAGTAAGTTGTCAGTATACTATTTTGTAGATTATATGTATATGCACTTCACCATGAAGTAGCAGTTTGATCAAATCATACTTAGTGTATCCCCTGACATTTTCTCATTACTTATTAAACAAACCATATATATATATATATATATTCCACAAACGAAATGGGATACGCACTTAACAAAAGAATGCAAGAATACATAGAATTTTAAAACAAGAATTCTATGATTATAAAGAATTGCTTACTAAGAATAAGATAGAGACTTTATATGAATAACTGAATATAAGATTTAAACATAAACAAACTAAATATATATACCTAGATAAGAGAGAGACCAAAAGGATGTGTGTAGGTATGAAGTAACATGCATATAGTACATGAAAAACAGTACCAAATACAGTTTGTATATCTTATAATCTATATTATATATTATATGGAAAAATGCGCGCATGAAAAGTAATATTCTTAAGATTTTATTAAACCTGGAAAAGTAAAGGACA
>JAYKTE010175777.1:0-12721 GCA_036873565.1 Xipholeptos notoides | reverse complement strand
GAAACAAATATTTAGTATTTACAAATTCAATGATTACTTATGGAGAAGCTTTTATTATTAAAAATAACAAACAAAACGTATAAAAAAAGACCTAAAAATGTAGACCTCAGATTTATGGCAAGATTTGTCCGGATTTTGACACATAAGACGGATTATTGCTTGCGAAAATACAACCGAAATGATCAATGAAGAAAGAAAAAATGTTAATCGAAAGAAAAAAAAAACAAGGGAATCGATACTAAATCAATAAACAATATCATCAGAAACCGTTATTATAATCTTTCAAGGCTTCTTTTTGTATTCAACTTTCTTTTATACCCTTTTATTATTATTTATAAATCACAAATTGTTATCTCATGCTTTTTATTTTTTGTATTACCCTATAACTATTTCAATTCACTGTATCATAGTGATATCTTATCATAACATTTCATTCACATTCCCAAGTCTGGAACAATCAGTATACATTCTTATGAAGTTATATTATAAGAATAATTTAATCGATAGACGGAAACGATTTTTTTACTCAAGAAACATAGATCACAAAACAACATATTCTTATTTGGTATAATATAACATGTATTAGGTATAATCTCTTGCCTAAAAGGTAGTCAGCAGTCGGCCTGTATATGATAGTTTTTTCTTGCTATGCACACCCACATTTGTTAAGATTCACTATTCAAATTTTCTATGGGCATGCATACTTTTTTCTCCTCAATGACACTTTGGACCCTCTTCCATGGACAGTTCAATTTTTCGCACTTTTTCGGCCAAAGAGGTACCTGAACCACCTTTGATCATCACGAAAATTGAGACGCTGGTGTAAAAAATCACAAATATGTATTGTTATAATATGATATAAAGAAAAACTTTTACACATCACAAACCATATCTATTTATATCTGATATTATAACACCTTACATATCTCTTTTGGGCTTAAGTTGTGACCGGGAATATCGTTAGACAATTATAGAACCTAAGTTATTAAGTTAACACAGCGTCGTGGAATAAAAATACATGATCACCAGCCATCATAATAGCAAGCAAAATCTAGTTATATAAAAAAAATACTATGTTTATTTTATTTCTTATTCGATTTGAACATTAATTTTCATTTTACATGATATCTACTCTTCATATTTAAAACTTAAATCATTTTTTTTTTCGAAGATTAAAGAAATCCAGCTAATGAGACAGTGTAAGGGGCTGAATCGCTCGCAAGATTAAGTTTAGTCTCGATATCTATCACTGTTCTGCACCCAATATATATTAGTACGGCCGCCACAATCACTTTTCCGAATGAATCACGCTATTTTTATGATTGGCGCCTTTTATCTATTCAATTCTTTTTGAAATATAGCATTAAACCGAATTAATGAACGAAGGACAAATGTTTTGGGGTACGTTTGGGAAAAATAAATCTATTAGAAATCAGTTAGGCATTGCTTTTGTATTTTACAAATATCTTTCCAGAGTTTCATTCTAATATGCATAAACCTATAGCCACACATTATCAAGTTCCCTTTCTTTTCCTTTCATGTTTGCAAAAATAAAAAACACAAAGATGGCCGCTAAAACTTTGTTATTTTCATTTAGATTTTTCCAAAGCAATAATTCACTAGAATTGCTTTTATTTCTGTCCAGATATAACAATTTACTCAGAACTCTTTGTATCCCCGATCTTATTAGTTATTATTTTTTTTTTGGCTGCATATATTTTTCCCAATGGGTTTAACGCATTGATTTATATTCAGGTGGGTGATTATCCATGCATCGAGCTGATATCGCTTATCAAATTACTTTTGACGCAGTGAGCAAACAAAATACGTATTAGTGTAGTGTCAGTGGAAGTGGTTTCTAATCATTTAAAGTTGATGGCGATTTTCAAATGTGACCTTTTGATGATAAAAAAACTATTTGTTTTCGTGTGATTCATTGGTTAAAACATTAAAACTAGACTATTTAGATATCGCCTTTAGTAATTTATTTCTAGAATAGAAGGAATAGATTTATAAAAGTGTATTGGAGTTGGCAAACGAATTCAAAATGCAATCAATCATTTAGTTTCTGTTGGAATATTTGTTTCTGTTTGTTAGAATATGTTCGTTAAGGTTTGGAAGATTTCATTTAGACTCATGGATGAAGGCAATGAAACAATTAGAAACGAGAATTGACTTAATGTATATTAAATAATGTTAGGAAACTCTTTATCAGTCCGCTAATAAAGAGTTTCCTAAATTATGATGCCTCATCTCTAAAAAAAATATATATAGTAAATAATGTTACTTGACTTGAAAAAATTCATCAGATGTTACCTTTTCTGGACGATAATAACTTTGATCTTCATGGATTTAAATGTTTTTTACCTGCTTTTCTCTGACGGAGGAGGAATGTGAAACGATGTCTGGTATCTTTTGACCCAAGGTTAGAAACTCCCTACCTCCAAACGGGATATGGCGAAACCTAACAAGTCTCAAGTTAGCACCAATAATTGCACTCTGTTTCTCACTATCTTTTTCGCCTTATGAAAATAAAAAGAATTGGTCCTTCTTTGGAAAATGCCTTTCATCTAACTGGATCTGGCGTATTTCCCTCTATTTCTTCCTATGTTTTTCTTTTAGAGATGTTTGCCCAGTAAGACTGGTTTTGTAGAAACTTCTCTAGTTAAGTATTTGTTACAGAAGAAAATGTTCGAGTTAGGGAGAAATTATGACTGATGACGGTTTTCATTGACCGAAACATTTAAGCGTTGGCTTTTGAAAAAATAACATAATATAGTATTTTTTTAATGTATATTTTTATACATTTTTATACATACATTTAAATATATATACATATACACATATATATATTAATCTGTGTGGTAAGGTTGCCTAAATTTATAATTAGAGTGCTCAATATCAGTGATAGATAAATACCACAACCCTAAGATCAAATCACAAAAAAAAGAAAAAAAAAGATTACTAACTCGCAGCATGCAACGCTATAACTTCCGCCCACAACATATATAAATCGATTGTAAGAAAACAGACTTCCTTTCGGCCTGATGACAGCGCAGGTGAGAAACTGACAGTCGCCGAAGGCTGTTGACTCCATGTCTACACTTAACTAATATATATATATGTATATATATATGTATATATATATGTGTGTGTATATATATGTCTCCTTTTACTTTTGATTCTAAATCCATTAAAGTTATTCAATAGTGACACAGACTCCGATAGTTGATACTAAGCTAAATAATCCATAGCTAAAACATCCCCTAGGTAGTTTAAAAGTTTATTTTGCATTTCGTTTAATACAATCAATGCAAAAGATGATTTACTGATCATGTTTTATTTAAATCAGCTGCAAACAACAGATAAAAAATTCTTTTTTTTTCAGACCTTTTCTTCGAAATTTAGAAAAAAACTCTTGCACTTTATATTTGTTTTATTCTATTCCAAAAAGTAACATTTTTTTTATTGACACGGGGACACTCCGATAAATGATTTTGCTAAAGACCAAATCTTAATTATCAATTAGTGTAATTATTAAAGCCCTCGAAATTGAAGCTGTATGATTTGTTCTTGGCACTCTGTACAAATATTTCGGTTAAATTGGCACCAAAAGGCGTAATAGAGACGGGTTTATAAAATGGTTAATTAAAATTACGAAGAAGTGCTCAATGTGGATCTAGAGAAAAAGAAACATTCTGTGGAAAAATTCGTAAATACACCACCATGTTATAACAATTGCGTTTATGAATTTCTTGCAACGTATTCGGTATGCAAAACGCTTTTTAAATTGGATAATCTTTGCCGTTAATACAACCAAATAATAGGGCCCCATATTAGTCACGTGGGACTCGTAGAGGGGAAGGTCCCGAAAAGTTGCACATTCTTTCCTGATGGCCCCAAAGATGTGATTTGACTGGAATTATTTTATATTTAGTTCAATATAGTTGGTATTAATTACTTCTCAGGTAATTTCCTTCTTTTATTTTTTACTAGCAGATTAACCTAGCGTTGCCTGGATGCGGCACTAACAATTACATAACATCAAAAGTTTTATTAAATCTATATATCATATGCACCCTACGTTACCCGTGTGTGGGATTAAACAGTTTCAAAATTGACCCCTTTCTTTGGTCCCTCTGCAGTTATTTTTTCCAACTCAAAGCCAATTAAAGGGTTTTCCGAAGGTTCAAGTAACCCATATCTAAAATTCCTTGCCCTCTGTCTGAATACCCTAAATGTCAAATTTCAATTTTTTAGGGACAAATTGGTAGAGTAGTTTCTTAGACACTGCAAATGTAAAATTTGTCAACTTTTACCCCAATTTTGACCCCTTAGAAAATATATTTCCGGCTCAAAGCCTATGAATAAGATTTCCCAGGACCAAGTAACATATATAACAAATTTTAAGTGCTTAGTCTCAAAATTGGCAGAGTTGTTTGGTTGAGACCACAAAGGTGACATCTTTGAACTCTGGCCTTTTGGCAGCAAGATTTCCGATGGAAATCCAATTAAAAAGCTTGCCCCAAGTTTGAATAACCTAAATGTCAAATCTCAAGGCTGTAGACCGAAAATTGACAGAGGAGTTTGTCCGGGAAAATTGTACACATACAGACAGACAGATAGACAGACAATTTCACTTTTATAGATAGCATTATTACCCGACTTTGCTTGGGAATTTCTTGGATACTCTGTTTATGCTCATTTTGATCTGATCTAGTAATTCTTATATTTTTTCTTTCTAAAAAAACTGCCTTATTTTTTTTTTATCCTGAAATTATTTTAGTAAACTGCAGGTCCCACAAAGTGGACACTACGAACCGAGAATCCAATTTTCATAGTTTGACCCGTTAGCAGCTATTTTCCCCAGATCAAAAACAACTACTTTAGCAAGGTTTTGGGGCCATAATTTGTTAAACCGAGTATATAAACCACTTGACAAAGACCAACGTTCTCTTGGTTGTAACACACTATTTTATGTTGCCGAAAAGAAAAAAAAATTTCCCTGAACATTTTTTATAATTCAGATTGACTAATAAATTCAAATCTTTGATAATATAAGAATAATAATATATCGGAATAATATTAATTGTTATTAAAAAAAACATGATAATTAATATTTTCAAATAGCCTAAAAAAATAACATAAATGAGAAAACAATTTTTAAAAGCCTTTTTTTAAATTTTTTAATTATCATTTCTTCATTGTCTAATTAATTATTTTATTTACTGTTTGTTTAATTATTTATTTATTTTAAATGAAATAATAATAAAAACGAATATTTAAATGAATAAGAAAATATTTTGGTAAAGATAGTCTACGACACCAATTAAACACTTTGTTTATCAACGACTCGCCTTCAACATTAAGTCCTTTTTTAGTTATTTTTTTTACAAACTATAAGATCGAAGCTATAATTGTTACAAAGGGTTTAATTGGTATTTCATTTATTTTAGCGAACATTCAACTGTTAATGTTCTTGCTTAAATATTATTTAACAATTTTTTCAAAAAATATAAAACGAAAAATTAAAACTCAGATATTTTTAAAGTTATTAAGAGAAACCAATCTAAGTGTCTCGGACATAAATGAGTTATTTTACGTTTCCGTGAAGATTCTTTACAGGTCCAAATATTCTACATAAACAAAGCATTAATTGTTGTAAAATTACAATTTCTCATGGATAAAAGGTTTGTTAGGTTTTATTCGTTTTAAGCGAAATAGATCACGTTTTATAGTCTTTGATAAGACACCTGTGATACCACTCGCTTACGAAATATTGAATAAACCAAAAGGTATTTTTCACAAATGAACGAGTGAAAACAGAAGAAGTAGTGAATGTACGCAAAAGGGAAAGAATATAGATTTAGAAGAACACGAAAAAATGAAAGGAAAGAGAAGTGAATAAATAGATTAAGATGACTGCGGGAAATTCACACAAGAAAAACTTAGAAGTATGCAATTGGTTCTAAAAATTCCCAACAGTGCAAAAAGGGAATTATCTATCATGTCTCAGATATTCCACTCACTGTAAGATCAAAAACGGCGGAAAGGCAGTTCTAAATGATTGATAGTTTTTTTGCACTGCAAAAAATGAAAACATGTCATATACGAGTATCTAGCATATATATCAGTAACAACGTACAAGAGAAAATGTCTCAATGTAAAGAAATGCTTAGGTCTACAGATACAGGATGATCAGACAAATTGTAGACAATTTTTAAAGGTAGGTTATACAATTATGAAAAATGATTTTAAAGAGATTTTATATTCAGATACTAGTTTTTATAATGGCTAATTAATTTCTATATTTTTCAGATTTAATTTTCTAAATGAACCCACCATGAGTACACTAAGTGCAGTAATATGAGCTTTTCTAATTAGAAAATCGCCCAGTGATATTTCAAAACTTTTAAAGCCATATTTTTGCAGTTTTGTATTTAGGGTTTCTGATAATACTCCAAGAAGACAATATTCACAGATCAGATCATAGGAAAACAGTCATCAAAATCATATGATTATACAGTGAATAAAAAAGATAATTTCAAACATCGCGAAAACAGGATTTATCGAGAAATACTCCATGCGTCATTTAATCAGGTTACTGATAGATTGAGGTGTGTAGTGGAAGCCTGAAAAAATATATAAATTTGATTTGATTACTATACGACTGTATACAATTTTCTTTGCCAGAAATATCCATCAGCATTTAATATTTGTAAAATAGGGCGAATAAATATTCATTGAAATATTGTATGATCACCCTGTATAAAAGAAAAACAGACTTAATATAAAAAATACTTAGTATTTACATGATCGCACGAGCGCAAACTTGAAAGTCACCAAAGACCGTTGACTTCGTGTCTATGCTAATCTATTCTACAATGTATATCACTGAGTAAATAACAAGTTTTCCTTTTCCTATATTTGAAGAGACACGTTTTATTGCTGTTTTTGACCCACTGTAGGGGTTTATAAAAAATAATGTAAACCCTCGAATAACAAAAAAGTGACGATCAGGTAAGTGGGATACGATGGCCATTAAATTGAGTGTGTACGAGTATGTCTGTACATCGATCTCAAATAAAAAATTTAAACTTCAAGTCAATTAACATTGTGTATGTCAATTAACATACAATTACCACGAGATCAGACTAAGTGTAGACAATTTCATATAACTGTGAAAAATCATTTTAAAGAGTTTTTTGTTCAGATATTAGTTTTTATAATGGCTAACTGGTTGCCTTATAATATCGGCCCATCATGTGCTCGCTAATAAGTTTAGTGTTGTTCCTCTAGGGTTTAAATTGAAGTGCCTGGAGGGTGCTAGAGAAGCCTGAATCAGAAACTGATAATCTAGCATATAGTTGGCGTAGTGAGAGAAATATGATGTTTAGTGACCTGAAACTCCCTTATAACCTATGCTTTTAATATGCATGTCGCCTCTCTTAGGAGTGCGTATTTAAAATCTTTTCTGATCTTACTTATGATTTTGATCATGCATCGAAATTGTTATATTGCAAATGATATAGGATGACAAAGTAAACAAGACATTAAATGGGAATAATATAAGTTTTTACTTGTACTGATGATCAATTAGGAAAAAAAAATAGTAGTAATACCTAATATCAATGTATGTTGAATTAAGTAAGGGGAAGAGTGATATGTGCATACTTAGGTAGTCGTTAATACTGCAACTAATTTCTGAGTACCGGGGATGTGAGCTATTCCATTACTTTATCTACGTCTGCGCTAAATTCATATGTTGAAAGTTGGCATTCAAAGTCTAATCTTTTTCACTTGTGTTATATCATAAATTATGTATGCTGTAAAAGGTATTCGTGTGGAGGAATAGACAACACATTAAGTAGTATATAAGAAAATGAGTTGTATTTGTACTGCTGTAAAACTTGATAAAAAAAATTATAAGTAATTCTTAATATCCATGCAAGTCGAGTCAAGTTCCGTTAAAAGTGGTTTGTCCGTACTCTAATTAATCTTTATTATCTTTATTACTTTTTGGTACAGGGGAGATGGGTTATTTAATCCTATCATGAGAGAAATGGGTCATTTCATTACAGCCCAAACCAAACTTCTATATGTTTTTAAATAACTTTAGCAGCATTTCTTTATTTTTTGTTTAAATAGTAATGATTGAATAGCTTTTTTTTATATCAACTATATATAGAATACTTTTAGAAATGGCTCACATAATAATTCTAAGACAAGATTTTCCTCTAAATGCAGATTTTTTTGCAAAATGTCTTCAGCATTTTCCTGAAAATTACAGGGGAACCTCGAGGTAATAAAAAAATTAAAATCACGTTTGTTCCACAAGCCGTTATCAGAGTGTGGAAAACTGACATTTTTTCTCAGGCAATTTTTCTAGTTTAAATAATATAATTATGCACAGGAATTATCTATTTAACTCTAAACTCATAAAGAAACATTTTTGCTAAGTAATAGATCGCAGGAATCACCAAGTACATTAGACTGTCTAGTCAGTGGGCAAAAGAAAAATGACTTTTATTAGCCTGTAAAAATGATTTGCAGCATTTTTCGGTTAAATATTGTGTATAAACTCATT
Source organism: Xipholeptos notoides (assembly GCA_036873565.1). Lineage (NCBI taxonomy): Eukaryota > Metazoa > Mollusca > Cephalopoda > Idiosepiidae > Xipholeptos > Xipholeptos notoides. The sequence goes on along the minus strand of JAYKTE010175777.1, from coordinate 4,134 downwards.
AAATATTTCACCTAGCTTTTCACAAGCGAAACTTAGTTGCATTAATTAATTGGTTTCAATATTTATCTTCAACCTGGATGTTATGATTTTGACTAGCTTTGACCCCAAATCTTATCACTTGCTATTCCGCTCTTTTATTCACTTTGGCAATATTTACCTCAACATTTTCAGAGTATCCAAAAGATGTGAGAGACAAAGCACGCCCCGGACGTGAAAATGACTTCCTCGTTCATCACTGGCAAAAGTGCATTGAGAATGGTGGTAACTATATGAAAAAAAGTTTTGGAGAACAAAAGGTCGATCGTTTTAGTGTTCCACTCTCGTCTTCGTAGCTCTTCACCTTTTAATAAATAATTTGAAAAAATAAGAACGACCATCGTATAATTATACAGTTTCATATAACTATATAAAATTACTATATAAAATGTGTAGCTGGTATTAAAAGTATATAGCTTTTCAATATCTTATTTATGAAGGAATAACTGAAAACTGTGAAGCAGATTGGGATACCTATAAACCCGCCTTGAATTCAATGAATCAGTTTGCAAAGAGTGCATTTAATTATTGTAAATTCTATAAATTAATAATTAGTTTTGAACACGACTAAAAGCAGATTAACGCGACAGAAAAGCATATTTACGTGAGAAAATAGAAAAATATGAATCTGTGAGTGTTTTATTCAAGCAAACTTCCGTAGAACACTTTCAAATTGTACTTTTATCTCTGCTTGTCGTTATCATAGCGTTAATGCAAATATCATTCTCATATTCACAATGGTGTATTTTGAGCATCCTTTAATGACTTGTAACGGTAAAATATTTCAACTAAATAGGTCACCTGATACCATAATAGTGAGAAAATCGCATTGACTCCGTTTCGGTCCAGCTTTGATCCTAGCTAAAAAAAGAGTCGTGATTTGCAGAGCTTTACTGATTAGTCGTAAACGGCAAAACATGCATGTATACAGATTGCAAAAATATTTTATATGCGCTCCAAAAATTTAGTTGAGCACTTTCAAATTGTAAGTGTATATTGACTTAGCATTATCAAAGCTCATTCTCCTCTTAACAATGATGTAATTTGAGTAACCTTCAATGGCTTTTGTAAAAGATTTAGACTTAAGAGGTCATATGTTAGCCTAATGGTGATAAAAACGGAATTACTCCGTTTCGGTCCAGTTTCGATCTTAAGTAAAAAAAGACTCATGATGTGCAGACCTGTGCTGATGAGCTGTAGACGGCAAAACAGTCCTGTATACAGTTTACAAAAAATATTTTATATATATACATATTTCAAACACACTCGCACATACACGCCCACCCACATACACTCATATATATATATATATATATTGCATTGTATTTTTTCTACAACATTTGCGTTTTCTCGTAGAATTTATGTGTTTTTTTCGAAGTTTCAGATTTTTGCTATTCAACTGTGTTCTGGGTTCTTCTTTGTATTTATCTTTTTTCTTTTCGGAGTTGTTTTTATTGACATTTCCATGTCGCCACAAAACAACGAGCTCGTCTTCATGCTTAGCATTATGTTCTTCTTCCTTTTAAAGTTTGTACCGTTTTTAATACGTTTAGAAACGAAGGTAATTCTTAGTCGAACTAAAGAATTAGGTTAGAGAAATGCCTCAAATACATCCGAAACGTGTCTGGTTCATTCAATGAAACTACATGGCTTATAAATAATTCTATTTTTTACAAACTTTTAAGATATGCATCTATTTTTCGGACTACTATCATCATCCTCATCATTATCATTGTTACCTTCAGAATCCTCGTGAAAAGGCTTGATAATTTGTACATATGATTATCCTCATCCTTATTATTATTACTTTCACAATCCTTGAGATAATGCCTGTTGATTTTTATATCTATTTTTTTACTTTTGCCATCGTCCTTGGTGTTATCTTCACGCTTCTTGAGAGAAGGCCTGTTAATTTGTAGATATATTTTAGACTGTTGTCCTCATATTTTTCATTGTTACCTTCAGAATACTTGAGATGAGCTAAGAGATAATACTATTTTTCCGAATTGTATATGCTAAGCTTTTGTGAGAATATCATTATAACAGTCAAAGATTTGATAAAAACCACCATTGATGGCAGAAATATTGTCACAGTAAATAAAATGCCAAACTGCAATTGATTTAATTTTGAAACAAAGCTAACTAAAATTTCAGCATCCATTTTGTGAAGAAAGTTGAAATAAGGCATTACTTAATTTCGCATGGAAAATGTTTTTTTTTTAATATCTTAAAATTTCAGGAACATTAAAAAATAAGCCAATCGATTTTACAGACCATTAAAAGTAATTTTTCCACTGACAACACAGCTTGTTTTGAGTGTGTAAATTTTCTAAAAGATAATGTATGTTATAATACTCAATATATATTATATACATCATTCCTCCATTCAAAGCTGTTGGTGAGCCTCCAGGGGTTTAGGGGTGTCGGGCTACTATTGTTTACTGCAGTTTTCTAGTTTGCAATATATAGTTATTTGGTGAAATTCATATAGGAAAAGCAGCCGCCGGATGAGGTGAAATTACAAGTATAATGACAATTGTGAGGCACTAGTAGTTTGCTTCTTTTTTTTTTTTTCATAATTAAATTTTTGGAAAGTCAATAGTGAGACTGTATAGCTCTTTCACTGCTACTTATTTGCCCACTGCTACCCCCACATTGTCAGATATGTTAAAAGAAAATGTCATATTGAAACTTACATATTTTATTACACATAAAAATAGCACCAGTGTTTTTACAGCATTCCATTTTCATAAGTACTACTCGACTCGTGAAAAATGTACACTGGGAGCGTCTGAATTCTAGCTGCATTTTCGTCGTGGATATTTTCAAATTAGATACGAAACTACCATGGTGTAGAAAAATCGAGCCTGACTAAGAACTTGTATAATAGAAAAGTTAAAATTAAACATAGCGTATACCAACGGAATGCAATAATGATAGCAAGCACAAGGATTAAAACAAAGTAAAATGCGATTTTTTTTATTTAGTAAGCAACGAAGGTGCCCATACTTAGCTAACCGGAGAAAGAGAGGAAAAACGCCTAAAAATCATATATGGCCTTTAGGGACGACCTTAAGTGTTTTATTAATGTAAAAGGAAGTACTACACATAAAAGAAGGATTGCACATAGATGAAGGACCACCTATAGAGGTTGGAGTGCCTATAGAGGAAAAATTACAAACTAAGAAAAGATCAGGCATAGAAGAAGGCCCACATATAGTGGTAGAATTTAATTTAAAAGAAGTATTGTAGATAGAGGAAGTATTGCATATAGGAGAAAGAGTGCACTTAATGAAAAGGTCACACCCAGAAGTAGAAGTGCACGCAAAGGAAGGTCCGTACATTTCGGCAATATTGCACATACAGTGGGGACAAAAAGAAAGCCTGCACTAGTCATTTTTTTTTAAACTGGAAATCAATTGAGGTATAGGTTGTTTAAACAGTTACATTCAATTTAGCTTAAACCAGCAGTTTTTGAAAAAATGACAAGTGCAAACTTTCTGTTTTGGTGCCACTGCAGAGGAAAGACAACATATTGAGAAAGAATTGCACACAGCGAAGGTTTCGCACGAAGACGACATTTATTTATATCTAAGTTGAATAAATATAGAAAAAACAATAATTCAAACCTGTTATCATTCCTTTTCTTTTAGATGGTTTAACCTTGTGTTGGCGTTCTTCCAATTTACCAACACACAATTTTAATAAAGGGTTTATCTAGTTTTCGTTTTTTCACACTCTTATGATAAAAATAACTACTTACCAGTACTCATTTGAAAAATAAAATATGTCGTTAAGGATAGAGGATCCAGAGTGTGGTGTCCTTTAACAAAGTAAAACTTACCTGCAATAGAATAAAATACAAAAACTTGTAATAAAAAAATACGATTATGGTTTGTATGATAATAGAACTGTCTGCCTGTCCGCAGCATTCAAAATTGAATATAATTTTTTTTTTAAATCATGATTATGACCGACAATTAAACACAAATACATTCATATGGTAAACGAATATACTAACTGTTGTGGTGCCGAGTGGGGGCATCAAGTAATGGTATACGAGGCAGGTGAGGAAGCGGATAGAACAATTATACTGGA
>JAYKTE010175667.1:0-12721 GCA_036873565.1 Xipholeptos notoides | reverse complement strand
CGCATCGTTAAATAAATACCTTAGATTTACGATTCTTTCATTACGATTCTCTTGAATTTTTAAGTTAATCGTTAATCCGAATTGTTAATCAACATTTTCCTGGAATCAGAATCGGACAAAATTTAGGAATTGTCCCAACACTACTAAGAAGAAAAAAAATTATTAACATATTAAGATTAAAAGTAAAACTAGCAAATAAAAAGTTTTTATTTCATTTCATTTTATTTTCAATTTAAAATCTTCGTAAAAATTTCTTAATCTTGTAAGTATTAAATTAAATTGAATATTTATTTGACCCAACTGATCATTCTAGTCTGTTATAAAACCAACGAAGCTTAAATGTCCCTAATTTCAGAAGAGCTATCAAAAACATCTTTCCAGTTCTTATGATTCAAAGAATAACTAAAGTTATTTCAATTCTATGATCATAAAGATAGGAAATGATTTATTGCATGGGAACCTTACTTGAAAGGATTATACTCTACTTATATCCTCACTTTTCAACTTTTTTCAAAATTATGCTATTTTTACAATAACCTAGTTGGGTGTCACCATATTGTTTTTCAGATTGTGAAGGATTTTCCCAAGCAATTTATAATTTTGAAATCTCTGAAATATTATAAATTAAAATTTGACCCCCTTAAATATATTTTTATGTTTTTGTGAAAACAAATTAATTTCTAATTATTACTGCTTTAGTTTTATGACTATTAATGTAAAAAAAATATGTTTAAAATATATATATATATATATATATATATAAAAAATTTACTCTAATCCTTATTTTTAATATATGTTTGAAACTAGAGTATTGGCCCTTTAAACCAATGAATAGGTTTTCATTTAATTGTGAATTCAGTATGTTCATGTGTATTATCATCTCTGTTGTCTTTTGCATTTTAGAAAATCTGCTTTTTTAATTGGTCTAATCTGGTGTTAATAATAATTTGAATGTGTTGCTTAACTGCACTTGACTTTCTTTCAGCTATATTTTATTTTACTATGTTTTCATGTCTTTCATCCATTATGAAGTTTGGAACAGACTTGGTAACTAATTTATCTCAATATGGAATCTTTCTCCATAAGCATGCTGTTTTACAATCACTTTAGGCTCTTTAAATGGTTCCACAATTGCTTTCAAACTGCCCAAAGTGAAGTCGAAGTTTAAAACAAAGAACCTAGATCTATCATGTATAAGCTATACACTATCATAAATATTTTTAGTGCGGTGCATATTTTTAAATAGATAGAATTTACAAGTAAATACGAGAATGTATCCCTTTCCATAAAAATTTGAGAAAAAAACATTAGTTTGTGCATTGTATTATAAACTCTGACTTCACTGCGTTTTTCCTCATTGAATAACATTTTCATTCATTTTTTTTTTTTTTTTCTAAGTTTAGATTTTTTTGGTGATTGACTCTGGTTAATTTTAAATGATGAGCAATTTAATTTGCTGCTTATGGATATTAGAACAATATATATAAACCATGTGATACCGAAAAAAAAAACTATTAATGTCCTGTAAAAGCAGTAGGCATAAGTTTGTTTTTTTAAACTTTAATTTTTCCTCAACTTTTCCCAGGGAATATTTGGTTGCATTAATTAATTCATTATTTCAGTCTTTAACCACAAATTTGAAGCTAAAGTTTTTGCTAGCTTTGTCTCCAAATCCGGCCAATTATAATTTAGTTTATTATTTACTGTGATTGTGTTATTTTAAAGGAATGTGTTGTTATTATTAAATTCTCACAAATGTGTAACATTTGCATTAGGGGGAAAAATAGTACCACATTCAAGGAAGTATAGTTTACCTTTTTTTTTCCCACCCTATGAAAAATCTAGTGTGATGTAGACCTTTGGGCTCTCAGCAGATTATTTTTATTGTATTTCATTGCAAAATTTATTTACCTTCGATTCTGCTCAGGTATTCATAGATGTTTTAAGATTTAGGATTTTTTACAAGTTTAATTTTTTAAGTTTGAATTTAAATTAGTTTTATTAATTCATTCATTTCCTGTACAAAAATTGTTTTATAACTCAAGTTTTTTTTTTAATTAAGACTTTATGTTTAGAGTATTGATCAATATAGAGCAATGTTTTTCACAATTTTACTTCCAAGTTTTTGTAACCAAATTCTTATGTTTCTAGATCTATTTTTCAGATTGTTGTTCTCATCCTTATCATTGTTAGCTTCATAACATTTCGGCCAATGAACCTTTCTGGTTTAATTACCCGAAGAAGGCTGAAGGGTTCATCAGCCGAAACGTCCTTGTCATGATCAGAAGTCTTCACAGAATTTTGAACTTAACGCTTTATTCAAAGGTAGCCTGCTCTTGTTCTGTTAACCATGACTTGGAATCTTAATGATTACTGCCTTTCAGTGGTATTGAAACCTTCGCCTACAGATAATGCAGGAACTTAACACCTTTATTGATTGTTCCACAGGCTCAGAAGATGGTGTTGCAATGTGAATTTTTTTAACTGTCCACCCCAGGTGGCATGTGCCAGCGGGGCAGCATTTCGAGGGGGTAAAAATAGAAAAGAATGAAAAAAAGAGCCAGTTAATTTAATTTAACAAATATTTTCATAATTTGAATTATACATTTTTTTAAACATCTTTGGTTTTCTTTGATGACAATATGTATACGAATACAGTAATAAGATGAAAGTCTAGGACTAATAGCAGCAGTCTTAATTTAGCACTTTTTGGAATTTTGAAGGTTAACGAATTATCAACAGCCAGGGAGGGCAAAAATTACGACCACCCCAGGCCGCAAAAACCATTGGGTTTATAAGTTCCAAATTCACACATGATTGAACCCGTGGTGAAGAACTACAATTACGACAAGAAGGTTCCTGAGTTCGATCTGAAGAAGGCCAAAGGGTTGTGAAGCTAACAATGAAATGGATAGGGACAATACCCTGAAAAATAGATCTACACATTATCAAGCCTCATCCCAAGGATTTCGAAAAACCATAGTCTCATAATTATAAAATGCAAACTTGACATACACAATCGTGCCACTTAATTAAGGGCTTTAATTATGTAAAAAAAACATTATTTTCATGAATAACTCTAAAAATATTTAATAAAATAAACTGTTGCTTACTTTATGTATCTTCTGAATTCCTTTACATCTATTTACTGAAATTTGCAGCTTATCAATTTTTCTCCAGTTTTTCATTGTTTTTGTTCTTGGTTTACTTTAAATGTAGATAATAAAGGTGTGTACAAAGTTTCCATGGCTCTTTTTATTTATTTTTATTTTTTTCTAACATAGAGCGTGAATTTATAAGCAAGTAATCATTTGTTTTATATTGAAAAGGAAGGCTGACATTTACCACTGCACAATACCTCTTTTTAAGTTCAGCAAAGTTGCTTAAGGCATGAATAATATTGATCAAGTTTCAATATTATTGTTACATTTCAGTTGATAAAACTAAGGTTTAAACTACAATCATCTCTAGGAATGGTGTTGAAAGATTTAACTAGAATTGAAATATTGTGTGAACCTCTTAGAAAAAACAAACTAAAAAGTGAAATACTATACTCCTAAAAGAATTTACTTGGTGTTTTTAATGGGGATAGTAGGTGTCATCAAATTTCTATTTAAAAAAAAAAAAAGTGAAAACTTATATGAGCTAAATTTAACTTAAATAGCAAATATTTATTTTGATACATAAGGATCCCCATTGATTTTTAAGAGGCGAGGTTATTCTAAATTATTAGATTTATATGTAATACACTTTATTTTATTTTAGTAGTCATAATATATATGATTTTTTTAAATATTGGTTTTAAATAATTGTTTTTCAAATATTTTTAGGTTTTACTTCATTTGAATTTTTGTTTCAGTATTTAATTGCAAAAAACATTTAAAGCTGTTTTGAATTCATAACATAATGACTAAGTGTGTAAAATAGTTCTTATTGATTCTATATTTAATCTCACAGGAAAAGATAAAAAGAATGAGATTATGAATATTATAGAAATAAAAAAAATAGAAAAGTGATCATACATGAATCTAATCTTGTATAATACATTTAACTTGAAGGCTTTTTTTAACCATAATGAGACTGACATTTTAATTTGTAATTTATTTTTAAGAATGACCTAAAATCTAGATTTAAAATTTTTAAAATACCAGTTTATGCATTATTTTTTTTATTATGCATTAACTTTTATTTAAAATATTATTTTAGATATCTGATTCCAACTCAAATAAAAAATATCAATTAAAAAATAATGGTCAACAGTTATCTATTTTAACTAAGTGTTGATAAATGATTAAAAATTAAAAGGAAGTAATTGACTTTTATGAAAGTTTGTCTGTTTTTACTATCTAATTAAATATATGTTCAGTTGATAAATGATATAGATGTGTCCTACTTTAAAACATACACATTCACAAACCCTAATATTTTAAAATAAAAGTTATATTGTTGTGTTTTAAGTTATTAAAAAGATAATATATATTTTAAAGATCTTTATGGTAGGATTTGAAAACTCCTGGAATGCTGTTTTGGATCATTAAAAAATGACTTGTATACACACTATTACTTAATTCTAATAACTTGAATTGTTGAAACTTTTGCATATTCACTATCATTAAAAAGAATGGCAAGAATGAAAACATTTTCAGCAAGAAAGCTGCTTTTACCTATGCTTGTTAATGCTTTTTCACATCAGCCTATTTAGCAAGAACTTAAATGTTCAATATATTAAAATTGTTTAAAAGCTTGCTTTTAGCATCTTCTTGAAATATAATTTAAAAAGACATTATAGGTAAGTGAAAGCATAAAATGTAAGGAAATAAATTTAACTGTAAAAATTAAATAATTGGGTTTTTTTTTCACATTGCTTTGATCTTATTTTTCGGGTTTTAAGAAATAAAGTCTATATTTATGTTGAATGTTGACAGAATTGTATTTATTTAGTTTTAAACTTTATTTATCTGAAAAGAATCATTTATTTATTGATCTATTAATTCATAAACAAATACAAATTGAAATAATTTCTCCCCCTAAAAGAAAATCCCTTAATGTTCTATCCTATTCATTAATTTAGACTAAGACAATATGACACTTAGCACACAAACCCATCACTCTGCGATTCATAGGCATATTCTGGCTGTTTCTCCTTTAGTATTGAAATATTTTGACATCATATTTTGCTCCTGTTATTGCATGGCATAATATTCAAATGCAGAAATTTATCTATGCATGAAAAAATAAACTATCATTCAACAAAGATTGCAATCACATACACTCAAAATCGCTGCAAAGACAACGATTTCGCATAAGCCAATGCAACATTTTCCCCTTTGATTCTTTTAAAGTTTCACATTCTAGATTTTTGAGTATAAATATAAGCAATTTTTTGGTGGGTGTCTGTAAATTTGGGCCTACATTTTACTTTTGATGTGTTTTGAAAGATTGATTAAATGTTTTTCTTTTTCGCTTTGTCTATTTATTATTAGGAGCTAATTTTAAATATACTGTTTAAAAATTCTTTAAAATAAATATTTTGGCTTTTAATACTGTCATATTTCACTTGACAATCAAATACTAGACCAAAAACAGTTTTAATATTTGTAGTTTTGAGACAAGTACAAATTAAGTTTTCATGTGCTTTTAAAAGATTTAAAATGAAAATTTGCCATAGAATTAAGTTTATAATATATAAGAATTTTATCTTTAAGATTACATTGTTTTTTTTTGAATGAGCAATTATTTATAGAATAGTTTATAATTAATTTTTTTTTCTTTTACAGAAGCAGGAAATCGAAGTGGCAGCTTAAGTCCAACTGGATTAGAACCTGATCAAGCTAGAATAGTTGTTACTGGTGGAAGGTAAGCTGTTGTTATTTATTAATCCTCTAATAGCCATCTATATGATGAATGTTGAATTTTTTACTGAAAAATATAGAACCATCTTTTGTATTATAATATTTGAACCAAAAATATAGCCAAAATCTAAAAACACTGATGATCATATTTATTTTTTTTAGTTCTCAAATTATGACCATTTCAACATCCGTAAACAGCACAAACACATTTTCATCACTGTAGCAACTTTGAAACCAACTGACAAGAAAAGTAATTAGTAAAAATACCACAAAATTGCCACAAATATACAAAAAAAGTGTGTAAATTCATTTAGATTTTTTTTAAATTTGTTATTGGTAAATTAGATATTCATTATAATCATGGCAAATCTGATATTAAATTAAAGTTCATTCAATTTCCTATCAAATGGTGTTAAGAAAATGTGTCTAGCTTCCTTTGTATAAATGTGCTGAGCAAAATAAAATACCCATATTGACAGTATTTCAGAACAAGTCACACAAATCATGAACAATATGGAGAAAACTAGGGACTCAAGTTTTTGGCGTTCCTTCCCTCAAATTAGTAATAACAAAATGGTCAACACTTCAGTTTTTAATTAAGTGATAAGAAACCATTTCTGAACATTAATTTCTAAAAATTATGTTTGGATGTTTCAAATATTCAGAAATATTACGATCAACACATGGCCGGTAATTTGTTTAGACTTTTAAATAAATAATGTTGCCGATCTTTGCATTTCTTAAAAGACTTTTGATACTTAACTTATTGCTGAAAGTTATTAAAAAACTATGTTTAAGAAAAAACCCCAAAATACTAAAAAAATTTGTTGACAGCAATTTAGGAATATTTTTTTAACTTGAAAAATGAAAAAATATGATTTTAAAATAGCATAAGTTTTGATGTTTGCATTTGTTTAAAAAGCAAAATTGATTTTTCTTCAGGAGTCATTTTTTTTTTTTTTTTTTTTTTCATTTAAAAAATAAATATTGATTTTTTTTATTGTTTAATGGGTTATAATTGCATCAAATCTTAATCTCATTCAAATAAAATTAAAATAAAAAATAGATTGACATGATCGTATTGGCAACTTATCGACTAAATGTTAAAATTAAAATAAAAGTTTTCTCAAGGTTAATCAAAGATTAATTCCCTAACATATAAAATGCTGAAAATTTATTAAAAAATGTCCTTGTTTGATGATTGTTTAAAAAAAAAATTAAAAAATTAGTACCTCGCCGACTGTATTACTTGTCGCCATTTTTCTTAAAAAGAAACAAATTTCTTATGCTAATAAAAAGCTAATGCCAATATAATATTGGCATTGGCTTTAGCATAAGCTATAATTGAAACTATCAGGATGAACTTGAAGATGAATTGTCTGGGTTTTTGAGTTCTCCTATTTTTTATACATACTTTAAAGAAAAAAAAAAATTCTAATTGGAAAATAATGAATTATCTTAAATGTTCAATTATTTTAATGTATGTTAATAACTTATACACTACCTAGGTCTATAACATTAGTATTAATGGTAAAATTGTCAATTTAAGATAAACTTTTATACCAATGAAATTATTTAACAAAAATGTGTTAGTGTATTTATCTAATTTATCTAATAAAATTTATTGATGTAAATAATATGAATAATATGCGATTCTACATTTATTTTTAGTGCAAAGCCCCGAATAAAATTGAGTGTATGTAAAGTAAATGAAACTACAATTGCACCAAGAGAAAATGTCACTTACAGTAAAGAAACACAAACATCAACTGTTGAAAGTGGAGATCGTGAAGGTCAGTTTTCTTTAATTTCCTTAATTTTGCTGAGTATTTTTTTTCCTACCTAGAAACAGAAATAAGTTCATGCTTGAGCCATGTGATAATTTCTTAATATATTTTATAGCAATTTATGATTTTAATTGTACTGAATATTTTTTTACCTTAATATTTAAAAATAATATTTTAAGAGAATTCATTTTCTTTACTGATCTTTGTATTATGATGTAATGAGCGTGTTTTCATTTTTAAAAGTATCTTCAAATAAAAAAAAATAAAAAAAAAACCTCTATCATCTGCTTCCCCCAAAATACTAACCTATTTTACTGTAATTATTCCTCATCAAACTGACCAAATTCTAAAATTTGTCTCATACTCACAAATTACTTTTTCTTTTTTGGACAGTGATTTTTAATTTGTTTTATGATTTTACTAATTATCTGTTATCTTAAAATTGTGATATATACAAACAAAACTTTTTTCAAAATTAGTATTCAGTCTTTTGCAATGTTATCTCAATAGAAAAACTTAAAACTTATACTCTCTGGAAAAGAAAACTTTATCAATATGCAATAACTAGAATAAGTAAAATAGTCTAGAATGTTTCAATATAGTGAATTTAGTCACTTCAGTTTTTTACTTAGCAAACCAACTTTATTCAGAAAAGGTTGAAAGGTTGTTAAACCCAAGCAAACCAAACCAACTTTATTCTGAAATATATTGTTGTTTATTATAATTCTTTCATTGAACATTATTATGGTATTTCTTATTCTTCAGCCTAGAATTTTTGCTTTTAGCTTGGATTTCTCAAAATTAAAAAAAGAATGAAAGTAATTCATATTTATTTACATATTTTTGTAAGAGTATTTCACAAAAAAAACAGTAATTATGTGATCATTTTCAAGTGATAAGAAAAGCATACAGAACTTAATAATTTGCTGAAAGTTACTTTATTATTCTCTGAATTCTACATAGTTTATTAACTAACAGCTCCTTCAAGTCAAAGTCTCTTAGTGTTTTGGGTCGAAAATCTAATAAAAAAAATTATTTTATATTGGTGCATTCATAAAGCAGATTAAATAATTTTTATTTTCTTGTTATTTACTTTCAGTAGGTATGCATAATATATACACACTTATTATTCTATTTTATTATATTAAATAGAACAATATGTCTAGGCGATGATGGTGCATCTGGAAATTCCTTGTATTCAATTATGTTGTACTGCTTACAGTACCTAGATGTAAATTATTCTGTTGGGTTTAGTTACGAATGTATATATTGCTGGCTCATTACATGGAAAGTGGTTAAAAATCAGAATTTTAAATATAATATTTTCCAGATGTTTTTTTCTGAAAGATAACATTCTACATTATAAAAAATAAAAATTCTAATTCTGATTTTTTTTCTGTGTTGTCTGTGCTGGAGCTATAAACATCAGCTGCATGTATAAATTTCAACATAATTGAGGTCATGTTTTTCTGTTGTTGATCATTTTTACATTAAAATTTCATGAAGTTAGCCCTGTGTTCATGTAACACACATGATGCTTAATCAACATTTTTTTTCTCATTTTCCAATTAAACCTCCGAGGAAAAAATCCTTTCTAGTTATAAGCTAGTATATTAGTGTAAACAATAACAAAAAAAATCTAGCTATTTCCTCCATGTGTTACATGCCAGAATATCACTTCTAAACCTTCAATAATCAATGTATTCCAACATAATAGATAACATACAATGCAATAAAATAGATATATTTATTGAATATATTCAGACTGAAAATGAAAAATCACACCCTGATTTCTTCCAATAGCTACCATTCCTACTGGAACTGGTGGACTCAGTTTTCCAAGCACATTATCTGGCCTACATGCAATTATATCAGATGACTGGCCAGTACCTTTTGCATTTTTGGGAATACTATGTCAGGATCCACAATAGGAATTTTTTTCCATCATATAAAACTAAATTGAATTCTTTGTCTGTGTCTATATCCTCCCTCAGTGTATCTATTTTTTAACTTTGATGATGGCCCATCTTTGTTGATTACAAGCATGTCATCTTTTTAAAATTTAATTTACTCTGTCAAAGCATTTATAAATAAATAAGACAAAATATTTTCCTTCAATTATCAGGAATGGTTGGCAAACTTGGCTCTTACTATAAAGAGCAGTAGTATCTAAATTTATACTTTTTCCAAGACCACAAAGCACTTTAAATTTCATTTTGATATTCACAACTGTATGCCATTGATAAGTCACATTGTAATGGTGTGGGTTATTGCTGCTGTATGAAAAATCAATGATGTCCGAAAAATTTCTACTCAAAAATTCTTATGTGTGCTTTCAAATAGTTTACGTTAAACTACTAGATATATTTTTAGGATACATAAATGAAAAGACAAAAGAAAAAAAAAGGGTTTTACACTAATCGGCATGGGCATGGGACAGATTTGAAATCTGTCCAATGAAAAATTTTTATGATATGGAGTCCCAACTTTAAGGGTCTGTCGAAACCAAATGAGCAAATCTCTCAGGACAAAAAACCTAGATTAAAAAATGTTTTATTCTGATTGGTTGCCAAATTTGACTATTCTCCCACTTCAGACCTTTGGGATTCTGAGAGATTTTGCATGGGTGACGTACGTGACACTAAGGTATACAAGATATGACAATAAATACTTTATAGTCCTTTAAAAATACCAACTGATATGAAATAATTGTAAGATTTTGTTTTTTTGCGGTTTTATGTTGGGTGTAGTATACATCATACTAAAAGTTGGACAAGATTGGAGCATGGTAAAGTTTCAAATTTCGAATTTGAACATTTTCAACTTACAAGTCATTTTCATTTCATTCAATTGCTTCTGGGGTGTGGAGTACTTGAATTGATCATTTAGTTTTACCTCCTATGAGTAAAAAAAAAAACTACCTATAGTAGAGAAAACTAAATTGAAACCAAATTTTTTTTTAGCAAAAGTACTTTCTATTATCATGAATATAGTTATCTCAATTATTATTTTTTTTATTGGATTAAAATGTTATAAATGATATTTTGCTTTAATAATAACTTTGTTAAGACTCCGAAGCCATTAATTAAGCATTCAGTGTTTTTATTTGACTAAATAATTTTTGCACACTTTTGATTAACCACACTTTTCCCAAAGATTACTTATATTGCTCTCACTAAATTAAAATCATTCTAAAATAAATTAGCTTGGCAAATATTTCAATATTCTAATCTTAAATTCTATGGGGAAAATTTAAGAAGTCTTTATAATATACAATTTATGAGAAGGAATTTTCTTAAGAATTTACTTTAAGTTTTGATATCCAATTTAATTTCCACTATTTTTTAATTCTTTATTTTTTTAGTATTTTACCAGTTGTGTATGAAATTTTCAAGTAAGCTTTTTCGGAACATTATTTCTTATATAAATTTCTTATCTATATTTTAGGATATTTTTTTTTATTAGCATAATTTCCATTATGAAAGGAAAAAAATAAGATCTAAGTTTGACTTTATTTAGTCAGTTTTGGCTTTACCAACAGCTTGCTTTTATAGATGAAATTAAGATTCAATGTCCCTTTTAAAGAAAATAAAATCCAATGAATATTCACTATTTCAAATTGTGATTTTATCATCATAATAATTATTATAGCAAGTCATATTGTTAATAGATATGTTTGTCCTGAAGGCTTGTGCTTATTTTGGCTCAGCAACTTGTTTTACTTTTTTAAAACTTTTTTTAGGTAGCAACTACCAACTTCAGCTTTAAAATGTGTATTAATCAAAAATATTTTTTTTTAATTTTCAATATTTTAAAAATAATTTCTGATTTTGAAAATTTAAAATTTCTCAGTCTTTAAAAATAAGTTTCTACTTTTTTAAAGATAGCATTTAACTTCTATTTTTGAGAATTGTTAAACTTTTTCATTTATTTCATGCCAGTTTTGAATAATCAGTTTCATTCATTTTCTATTGGGAACAACAACTTAAGTGTCTTACTTGAGTGGCTTCAATAAAGGGTTCAATTTACAATTAAGTTCTATGACAAAATTAACACTTTCAAAAAAATCTAAAAATAAGAAATTTTTCTGATGTTTTTTTTTCATTGAATCTGAATTGATAATAATGCATAGAAAAAAATAGAAGTTTTTAAAAAGTTGTATTTATTTAAAAAAATATTTAATAAATAGAATCAACTTTCAACATGTATATCCCAGGACTGCTGAACATATTTTAAGCAGTGAACAACAATTCATACGGCACCATAACCCTCTTGGTTACCCATTTCTCTCCCCCCCCTTCTCTGCAGCAATCACTCCAACTTCCACACCCATTAAGCCAAGACTTTTCCAAGTGAATGACCAATCACTGGTGTTCTAACAAACAAGTACCTGTTCTTTATTAATCTCTGCTCCTTTAGATCACCCTGCATGACCAAAAGCATATGCACCATAAATTTTCAGGACAATGCAAAAGCAGTCAACAAGTACTATTTGATATCTCAATGTTTATTTCTGCTTTCCCACTTTCTCCAAAAAAGATGAACTAAGGTTTCTCTGTTCATGTCTCAAAAATATAATACCAATAATAGTGACTGATAATTTCCAACCTTCTAAATGAAGTTAAAGGCTCCTGTTTGATTCCAGTAATAGGACTTAATTAATTGATCATTATTCAATAAATCAGTTGATCACCCTCTCCAGTAATTAGTCATTACTTGATGATCCAAAAGTAATGTCACCTATTTTTTTTAAAATTGAAAAGCTACCAAGACAGGAGTGATACCATTAAAACAAGCAACCTTTTGTGCATTAGAATTTATTTTTCTACTTAGTTTCTACCATTCTCAATGTGCTTTTGTCAGCGATAAATGAAGCTATCCATTTTTGTGTCCAGTGCGGGCTCTATTGCCAATCTGAAATTGACAAACCCCTCTTCTAACTGTACTGACCTCAAATGCATCAGCTTCGCAAAGGTTCAGCAGGCACCGGTGAATGTTGATTGGTTCAATTTTTTCTGCATGGAGCAATTCAATTACACATCTCTATTTCTGACTCATGACCATGACAGAGGTTGCTTTCTC
>JAYKTE010175556.1:0-12721 GCA_036873565.1 Xipholeptos notoides | reverse complement strand
TTTGGTCTGTGTTTGTTGTTTTTCATTTTCATTTCTTAGCTTTAGTAGTTAGCGAACTTCATTTGAATTCACTTAATTATTACTCACCAAAAAGTTGTTTTTTATCTGAATTTTAAACTTTTGATCAGGAGTGTATTAAAAGTCTCTGGCTGAAAGATTAAATAAAAATGAGAAAATAATTAGTTTTTACTTCTTAATTTTATTTAATCCTTCATATAAGTCAGCCAAACCGGTATGCCATCTTTTCAGATGGTGTGCTCAATTAAATTAAATTATAACTATTTTATACTCTTAGGTGTTTCACCATGTAGATTGTTCATCAGTGGGTAAATTTTTAAAGTTACAAACTGAAGAACCATCTATATGTATGTATTGTATGGGTTTATAGAATCTTTTTTATTTTTTTTTATATAACTTAATACTCGCTTCCCTTTAGTAAGTATTATTTATTACTAGTGTGTATGCCTGTAAAAAATCAAATGTATTTGAGGGGAATTAAATATAAAATGGAACCATGTAAATGAGGCTTGTTTAGTTTTGAATTTTTTTTTTAAATTTTAATAATGTGCTCTTGACAATAATAAACCGCTGTTTCTTTGAGGACTAAATGTAAGTTAAAACCCGACTCCACACACACAAATCCACAGGTATTTAAACAATGTTCTTTTTATCAAACCTACCATTTAAATATGGTGGACATTGAAATCTCAAAACAGCCCCCACACACACACTTCAAAGACAAAGAACATCTGTTTGACTTTCTGAATTTACATCAGGGTTTCCCATGTATGCAACTAAACTTTTAAAAAAAAGTTCTTACTGAATATTTCATCTTTGAAAGAGCCCAGAAAAATCAAGCATGGGGACAAGTCTGTTGCTTTACATATCTTACCTGCATTTTCAGTTTGTATTGAGTGGTAAGTAAACACACACACACCAAAAAAAAAAAAAAAGTTTTATAATAATACTTTGATTATGCTAAGAAATAACAGGTATTAATTGCCTAGTACTTAGTCATTGTATTTAAACCACCAACCAAGCTGTCATACTGTACCTTAAACTAGGGAAGTTTTGGGATCCTTATTTTTTAGAAAAACACAACTAAAATGAAAAAAAAATCTGTGGATTCCTCTGAAATGATGAATAGGTCATATCCATTGAATTATTAAGTTTTAGATTACACTAAGGTTTTTTTTCTTTTTCTCTTTTCTACAATAATAGGATGTCTAGTCAGACAAATCTTTTTTTTTTTTATTTTTTTATTTTTTTTTTATTAACCTGTAAAAGTGGTGGGGGAGGGGATTTTTTTTTTTTTCTTTTGGAAACCGTCATTACAGTTTAAATTTTTATTCACCTCAACAACTGCATCACTGATGAGATTTATCAAAGATTGTGTTAAATTTAAAGACCTTGGGTCAATGTAGGAAATTATAGGGTGCTAGTGCCCTGTGGGGAAAAAATATGCTAATTGTTTTTGTTATATTCTTTTTTATTCTTTCAGAAAACAAATTGCAGGAACCTGTTCCGCTGATTCAAGTACCTCATTATGGTAAAAAAAATTCCTAGAATAACTGGTATCAAAATTTGAATATTCATCAATAATAACTGGCAACCAAGTTGTTCTGTATCTTCTTGATTATACTTCCTCTAGCCTACCATTGCTATAAAAAAAATGATTCAATATTATTGTCATTATTTTAGTTTGTGATGCTTGATAATAAGAAAATGAACTCTGTCTGAAAGTACTTGAGATTAGGTTGATTCATAAACACATTCAAACCTGTTTTAAAGGCCCGACATCAGAAGATTTTGCAAACAAAATCTTCAACAAATTCATAATATATCTTATCTGTATACTTATAGAAGTGAGAAAGTGTGAGGAATAGTTTCTACCAAACTACTCTGCAAATTTTTGGTCTACAGACTTGAAATTTTATATAAAGGGTATTCAGAGAGGGAGAAAGCTCCAAATACCTCATATATAGAATTTCAAGTCTCTAGACTGTGTTTTGCTAAGGACTATTCCTCAGACGCACATGCAGGTCACTTATGATTATTTATATTATTTTCAAAATGATTCATTATTTATCATTGCACTCGGTTTATTATTTTTCAATATTACTTTATTTATTAAGTCATTATTTTTTCAACATTACTTATGTCACTGTTGTTCAATATTTCATTATTTCTTTTATTTCTTCCATATTATTTCATTGTTTATTTTATTTCACTATTGCTTAATGTTTTTTATTACTTTACTTTTTTCAATGTTATTTATTATTTCAATACTTTTCCACTATTGTTTATTATTTCAATATTTCATTATTTATACTTTATAATATATTTCTTTATGTACTTTATTTCCATTTCTATAGTCTATAATGCCAATCGTTTATACAGAAAAGTTCATCACTCTGTGGTTGATGTTGATAACTGTACAGTACCATATTTAGCCACACTCAATATTAAAGAAAAATATAGTACAAAAATTTGTTCTGGTGCAATTTTGGATTCTAAACACATTTTGACTGTGGCCCAATGTCTGTGAGTATAAAAATTATTGATCTCTTTACTTAACATCAAAGCTGAGTGGGCAGTCCACATTGGACAGTCGGTAGGCAGTCAGACTTCAGAATCGTAATACACGAGTTTGGATTCCAGTCACGTTTACTTTGGTCTAAAGTCTTTGGGAAAGGTATGAATCCCCACATTCCCTCCAGATATGGATTAAATATTGTGTTATTAAAAAAATCACATATGAACAAAACAATATTTATCAAAAGTGATCTAAAAAGGTTTATATGCTGTCATATGTGAACATGACAGAACGACCAGAATTCAAACTCGTATACTGCAATTCCAAAGTTTGATCGCCTAACCACTGTTCCAAGTGGCTTCCCTGAATAACAAATAGTTCAATAATGTTCCTAACCCTAATTACAAATAATTCAAATAACTTTCCTAACCTGAACCCAAAACCATAACAATAACAAACAATTCAAATAACTTTCCTAACCCTAAGCCTAAAAATAACAAATAATTCAAGTAACTTTCCTAACCCTAAAAATCTTGGAGAATTTCATAACTATTCAAATTATTTTTCAGTGAAAATGCCCTAAATGTGTCGGTTGTTGTTGAAGTGCAGAAGGGAACAAAAATAGAAAAATCTATTCTGGTCAAGTCATGGGTAAAACATCCTAAGTATACAAATAAACCCAAGATTCGTAAGTATAAAACATTTAGAACTTCTTTTTATTGTTCGTACAACCATCATGATCAAAAGGTCAAGACTTGAAAGCACAATATCAAATCTAGATCTGTTACATTCATTTCCAAGCAAACATAACTTTGCATAGATCTATGTGTTTGTGGCCGATTGTGTCTGTCTTCTTATGACTGCCTCTTGCTTTTCAGAATCTTTGAGCTTGATAATTTGTGTATTGAATTTTCAGACTATTATTCTCATCTTTTATTGCAATACTTTTGTTTAATAATGAACAGGGTATGACAGTAAATAAATTAACTTCCCCTTTTATACACCTCTTTATTATTGTTATCTTCAAAAAATTTCGGATGATGGATCCTTTGGCCTTCTTAAGGTAATTGAACTTGGAAACCTTTAGGCCATAATCCTAAGCTTTCACAGAACTTTTAACTTAACCCTTTAATCAACTTATGGAGGCAGACTGTTCCCATTTCATTGATCATGATCATGATTGTATTAAGTTTTGAAATGTGTTTTTTAGTAATTGCTGTTTTTAGCTGAAACCTTCATCCTCAGACAAAGCTCACTTCGAACTGAAGAAACTCAATGCTTTTAGCCAATTTACCTTAGTGTTTTAAATCATTAATGGACTTCACCGAGATGAGTTACACTTTCAAAATTGATAGACCCTATCTGCCTGGGATTTTAAAATCAGTGTTGTTCTTTATCAATATGAGTTAGATTTCTGAAACTCATGGGCCCAATCTGCTTGGGTTTTTTGTAATCAATTTTGTTATGTTCCCCATTTGCCGAATTGCAACCGAAAGTGAACATAAGAATTCAATTTAGAAAAGACATTGTAACTTATCTAAGTGAATTTTTCACCTTAACAGAAAATTCCATCAAAATTTGATATAAAATGTGGAAACATGTAAAGACTACTGAGTCACACACACACAGATACACACTAGCATACACACACACAAAGGAAAAACACACACAAACAGAAGAAGATGTACACTGACACGGATACTGGTACACATAGATATATAAAGATGTGCACATATGTACAAAGATGCTCATAGATTTACACAAATAGAGATGTATTAAAACACACATATGCACACATACAGAAACGCACACATACACACACAATCACACACACATGGGAAGTCCACTTGTGACAGTCGATAAGCAGTCAGACTTTGAAATCGTAATACGGGAGTTTGAATCTGTCATTCTGTTTGCATTCATATTTGAACAAATAACCTTGGGAAAGGTATGAACCCCCACATTCCCGCTATGGATAAATAATGCATATTGTGTTATTTAAAAAAACTATGTGTGACAAAAAGAATGTTTATCAAATATAATTATTCTTTCCGTTAAATGACCTAAAAGGTTGATGTGCCATAAAACCAAACAAACACACACACACCAAGGTAAATTCACTTTTCTAGCTATTTTAAGATTATTTTTCACCTATTGCAGGTCATGACATTGCTGTAGTCACTCTGGAAAGGCCAATGCAATTCAACAAATGTATCAGCCCAATCTCATTGCCAACTCCTGACTATACTCGAACAAGTAATGTCTGCATGGTGTCTGGGTGGAATATGGTAAAAGGTGATTTCTTTTTTTAATTATTTTACTTATTATTTTTGAAATCCTGTTTTGACTCTTACAGGCCACAGGCCCAAAACCCTTTATCACTCTAGATTTTTCATTCTGTGATCTACACTTAGGGTGGAGGAACAAAAGTAGGCAAATGAATGCCAATACTAGCCTGAACATTATACTATTTTTCTCCAAGTTCAGATGTAGCATATTTATGTGAATTTGATTTTAACAACAAAAATTTTAATAAAATCATCATTGATTGCAGCAAATATTGTCAAAGTGAATAAAAAGCTGAATTCTAATTGGTCAGATTTTGGAATGAAGCTAGTCAAAATTTCAGCATCCAATTTATAGATTATGGTTGAAATAACATTAATTAATGTAACGGGAATTTTATCATCACGTTCAATGAAACTTATCCCATTGCATAAGGGGTTGGAGTTCTAGTAAGAAATGTAAGAGAAATAAAAAAAATTAAAAAAGAACACGGTTTACGGGAATAAAATTTATATCAGATAAGGAAAAAAACGGGGGGGGATAGGAATAGTCACTTTTCACCGAAACAACTGGAGCTGCCAAATGTGTCCCTCTGGCGGTCCTTAAAGAACTCCGTTTAACAGGTGGTTAAGAAATAATAAGGTGTAGTTGCAACTTACAGACCAAGATATAAATTCGGGTGGGGGGAACACACCAACACTTTTGCCTTTTCCGGAGAGTATTGTGTGTCACCTCCCTCTTGTCTCGATAATCCTTTGATAATCCAATAGCTTATCCTGAAGAAGATTTCCAGGCTCCTTTTTGACATTCAAATTCAAACACTGCTCTGGTGTAAGAATTTTTCTAATCTTTGCGAGAAAGTCCCTTCTTCTCGCTATTTTCTTTACGTCTCCTTCCTGAGACGCGAGATATTTCCTATGTCTTTCCTTTTACTTTTGGCCCTCCTTTCACTTCGGCCTTTTCTTTACTTTTGACTTTGCTTCGGCCTTCTTTACTTTCGGCCTTCTTTACTTTTGACTTTTTGCACTGACCCCCCCCCAGTTCTCGTCCCGAGAAACACACACATTGTTCTGTTAACCCCCGACACGGCTTTCGTTTTTTCTTTTAAAGGTTAAAAAATGGCGCCAACATCTCACTTGGCCAATCAAATTCGTGCATTCCTCACGTAATTCAATAGGTAGTAGCACAAGATACACCAAGGGAGGGGGAGAAGAGAAGGGGAGAGAGGAGAAAAGAAGTCACCAACAGTAGGGAGAAAAGAAGGGGAGGGAGAGAGGGGAGAAAAGATACCAATAGGGGGGAAAAGGAAGGAGAACAAAATTTGTTCACTAACAGTAGCCTTTCCTTTCTTAAAACTGACCTGTACCAAGGTTTTGCCCAAACTCTTAACCCTTTGAACCCTGAAGGGCCAATATTTCGGCCCTCCATGGTCTTCTAACAGAACGGCTCTGATTGGCTAGTTGGTAATTTTTCTATACCGAACTGAATTTAAAAGTAAGGGAGACAATTCTTTATTCACTATTTCAATTCATTCTAAAAAAAATTATTATCTTACATGAAAGTAAATTTTTATTTCATTACAAGTGACACCAAATCTAAGGAGACTATATTGGAATAACTCATTTTTGGTAGTTGGATTATTTCATTTTCTTTCAAAGGTTTAAAGTTGTACTAACAAACAGGGAAACAAGCAGAAATATAATATATTGATATTCATTCTTTTAAAAATGTAACCTAAAATAAAATAAATATTTATATTCAATGCAATAATATTGAATTGAACTCCTATTAGTAATGCTATGTTTCCAAGAATATCCATGGAAATGTGTATGGGAGATATTCCATCTCTTTTTTTTTTTTGCAACTTCTTTTTCTGTCAATTCAGTAACTTTGGGTTGATTTAAACTTACCTAAAATTGTACAAAAGAATAAAAATAATAGATAAATTTCCGAAAACAATAAATTAATTTGTAGAAGAAAGAAACGTAGGAAATTTCCCCATTATTTGACAAAAATGTGAAAATGAAAACAAGGTCTTTCCACAAATTGAGGAAAAATCCAAACTGTTTTGGAGAAAATAAAATCTTTTTGACTTACTTTTCTGATGCAAGAATCATTTTTGACAGCATTGGGTCAACAGGAAATTCTGCCATCCTTCGTCCCATTTTGGTCAGCTCCCCCTTATGGTTCAGAGCCCCCAGGGCATAGAGTTGCTCAAGAGCCAAAACAAGTGTTTCATGTGGAGGTGGATCCATGAAGTCAAAATTGATCAAATCGTTGATTCCTAAACTCTTCAATAATAAAACAACGTTGCCAAGATTGGTTCGTTGAATCTGAGAAAGAAAGAGAGAGATTTGTTTATTGAAGAGAGAAAAAGAGAATAAAAGGTTTGTTGAAAAGAGGATAAAAACAAACTTGTTGAATGAAAGAAAGATTTGTTTGAACAGAGAGAGAGAGAGGAGGAGGAAAGGAAGATTTGTTAGAAGATTTATTCAAAAGAGAGAGAAATTTGCTAGAGAAAGAGAAAAAAAATTTGTTGTAAAAGAGGAAGAGAAACAAAAACAAAAATTATGAACACCCACAATAACTACTACTACTACTGCTACTACTAACAATAATGAAGTAAAAATGGGTATAAAATCTCTCACTTCTGGAATGCTGTTGTCTTCCAATTCATTTTTATAAGCCCAAGCTGTGTAGAGACGAAAACATCTTCCTGCAGCAACACGCCCAGCACGTCCAGCTCTTTGATTGGCTGAAGCCTGCAATAAAAACAACAACCAAAAAAAAAAGATGTAGTTATTGTAAAAAAAAAAAACATTATCTAAATTTACTTGATAAGTTTTGATTATTATTATTTTTCAGACTTATACTCTCATCTTCATTGATATCTTCAGAAAAATTCAGTCAAAAGATAAGAATAAAAATTCATCAAATAAATCCAGACAATGTCAAATTGACAAATCATAACATTGGAAATTGTTGGAGAGACTATATTAAAAATCAGTAATGATTTTTAATATAGTCTCTCCAACAATTTCCAATGTTATAATTTGTCAATTTGACATTGTTTTTCATTCTTATGATTGAAAAACCACTTGATTTTCCTACACAAATGCTGTAAAGCTAAAAACAATTTGAAAATTTCATCATAGCTAAATTTCAAAATTTCAGATTTTCTAATTACTTTAATATGGTACATTAACTGATAGCTTAACAGAAAAACTAATTTGATTATTGGATTATTCATTGGTGTTTGGATAGATTCCTTTTTCTAATGATGATTATTTCTTACCTTAGAGATTGGGGTTACAACCAAAGACTCCATTCCCGTTCTAGCATTATAACTTTTCTGTTTACAAAATCCTGGATCAATAACATAAATAATTCCGTCAATTGTCAAAGATGTTTCGGCAATGTTTGTAGCAAGAATGATCTAAAACAGAAACCAAATAGTTTCAATAAACAAAGTAGTTCAAGAAGAAATTAAAATAAACCAGTGACAGGCAATATTTAAGGTTTAATAATTCAATAGGTAGATATGAAAGTAGGGAAATCAGCAAATAGCAAGATTGCTTGATTACCAAATTATTGAAATAAATGATTGTTTAAAGTACAGATAGTTAAATAAATTGAGTGTTTAATTTGGCAAATAAATAGATTTTCAAATAGACATAACACTAGCCATATAGTTATCAAAGCCAGATAGCTGAATTGGCAAATAACTTGTATAGTTGAGTCATTGAACAGACAGCTAAATTATCAAATAGCCAAATTATCAAATAGGCATCTAAATTGATAAATAGCCAGATAGCTTATACATCAAATAAAGCTGAATACACAGATAACTTAATTGTCGAATAGAACAGTAAATTTGAAAACAGAGCAAAATCTAATTTCAGGGCAAAAAAGCTGAATTCTCTATAGAGAAAGGAATGAATGTATAAATAGCTAAATAACCAAACTGTCAAATAGATTGCTGAATTGGCAAATGGCTAGAGCCCAATTGCTAAATAGCTGAATTGGCAAATAACTAAATTTATTCATTACATTACTGATTTGATAAATTCTATTATTAACAATTGCTGAAATTAGATTTGGGATTAATTGTTTACATTGTTGGCATTTAGTCAAATTTGATGATAGCTAAATAAGTGAATTAGAAAATAGATTAATTTGCAACTTTCACAAAAATAGAAGCGACAAATTACTGGATTGGGTGATTGTTTAGCTTACAGCAAAATTAGTTAACAGCCAGATTATAGAATAGATTTTCAAAAAGATTGGTATATGAATTGGTAAGGCTTGTGGATTGCTATTAAAGTAGCTGCAATAGATATATAGTTAAATATTTAGAATTTGGAATTGTAATCTGTGAATTAAAAATCCTAGTCTAGCCCATTTTTTGGTTGGGAATCATTAACTCGAGGAGCTACCTTATCAAGGGAAAGGGCAACAGTGATAGGGCAGATGAGGGTTGTTAATTAAGGAAGATGTCATCCAAGTAAATGACTACACTGATTTGAAAAGCCCATGCAGATCGAGCCCCTCAACTTGGGAAAGTAACTCATCTAGGTGAAGGACAACACTCATTCCAAAGCCCGCACAAATTGTGAGTCCTGGCAGATGAAAATCCAGTTATGTCTGTTATGAAAATGGACAGCTTCTGCTAGCAGCTGAATTAACCAAACTAGACTCTTACACTTTTATAGGATCTTCTGAACTACAAACTAGCTCAGGAGATCCTCTGTAGCTGCAACAAGGAATTTCCAACTAGAGACTTTTTTCAATTATATTTATCGGAATTCATTGAGATGAGGCTTCATAATCTAGTATTGATTTTATTAGTGGACTATTGTGTAATGACGTAGTGTAATAACACCTATAAAAAGGATGAGGACAATAGTCTGCTAATAAAATCAATACTAAAGACTTTTATTAAAAAAAATTCCCAGAAAGGAGAATCAGCTCAACCCATTCTTGGTGAATATTACCACGTAGACAGAAACAAAAACTGTCAAAGAAAAAAAAAATGGAGTGGATGGAAATATTGGAATTAAGAGAGTATAAGAATATATGAAAATAGTTTACTTTTCTGGCACCAGGGGGTGTTGGTTGAAAGATTTTGGCCTGCATTTCAGATGGTAATGTGGAATAAACTGGCAAAACTATCAATTCTTTTATTTTTGAACCCAGTTTACGAGTTCGTTCCTGGAAAGAGAACAAAAAACAAAACAAAATCAATGTAATATTGTAAAAATATAAAAAATGCACACAAAAATTAAAAATTCTTATAAGTATTTTTATTTTAAAACTATTTCAGCATGTTTGTATTTTAGAACAAAGAACTCAACGTGTTATTTATTCCATGGGGGTAGATTGTTCACATCTTTTTTAAAAGTTAACTGTTCTACTTCTACCTACTGTCAGTATTGAATCTGTACTGTCCAAATGCTTGTTTGTTTGTTTGTGTTTTATGGCATAACAACCTTTTTAGGTCATTTAAGGCTGAGTACAATCATTTTTGGTAAATGTTATTTTTGTACACACTTAGTTTTTTGAATAACACAATGTGCACTATTTAACCCATAGCTGGAGGGAATGTGGGGATTAATACCTTTCTCAAGGGTATTAGTTGAAATTTGGATGCAAACGGAACGACTTGGATTCGAACTATACTGTCCAAACGAATGTCAATTATAGGCTAAATAAACCCACACATAAAACCACTACCTGACAATTATTGCAATATCTTTTGGCTTGGATAATTATATATTGTAAACTGATATTCACAATTTAGACATTTCTTTCTTTTATGAAAACTTTTTTCTTTTATTTTAAATCAATTTAAGAATAAGACTTTTAATGTTACCCACACAAATGGCTCTGATCCTCCCTTTTCTGGGTCATGTCTTTAAGGATAATAAAATGTTTTCTTTCCCTAATTTCCCTGGGTCACTTGTTGTGCTAAATGGTTTTCTCCACAATTCCATTTACATGCCCACCATCTCTTTGTCTTTTCTGGGTGCAAAGATTCATCATGCCACAAACCCCACCCACCAAACTAATCAACTTTCCTGTTGATGTGTCTTACCAAAAGTATTTCTTGAGCTGTTTCAATTTCTTCTTGTCCTGTAAAAAATACCAGAATATCCCCTGTTGGTTGTGTGACATGAATCTGTAATACTGTAACAATTGCAGCATCCAAATAATCAGCCTCAGGTGACTAAAAGAGATGAAAAAAACAACAATAATAAATGCTATAGTATTTTGGGAATACATTGTATACATGACTAATCTATTTCAGAGAAAGCAACTTAACAACAGTTATACTTCAATTACAACTATAAAAAGTCATCTGCTTTGTCTTTAAGAAGAAAACTATCATTTATTTAATCATTTGCAATTTTCTTGTCTGTTGAGTTTATCTCCTTACTCGAAACAAGCAACTTTTACTGAGAAATACAATTATACCAAAATGGACCATTTTTCTATAAATCATAGAATTACTTTTTTTTGGGGACTGGTTTGAATTCTTGTACTAAATGAATCAAATCTTATACAAGAACCTTTTTATCTATTTTTGGGTATAAGGCAAATTCTTAATTTGGATTAATTTTAATGCAAACTTTTGTAAACAACAAAAAACACTATCACTATACTCATAAAGAATCTTTTATTTCTTGACTTCAATATCAGACAAGATCTTATTTTCAACAAGAAACCTTATACTTTACAAAATAATTTGATTATTTTCTTTAAACTTTGGTTGCTGGGTTTGTTAGCTACAAGTAAACAACTATTATCATTTCTTTTTATCTATACAGATGAAATTTTTCCAAATTGCATAGAAGCAATTTCCCAAATAAATAGAGGATTTTGCTTATCAGGAAACTAAACAGCATCCATAAGAAAATATGTTAACAAAAACTTCCATCATTTTTTTTCTACATACAGCATGCAATTGCACATGCTTTACCCTGTCCTCATCAGCTGCCAATTAAGGGTGATAACAGTTTCGGTGGATACTGCCATCCTTAGCGCCACCAGCAGCGTCCGCCACCAGACAGGGTAATGGAAAAAAAATCACAGTCCCGATTAGTTGTAGATATTGTTAAAGAAGAGTCAGTTCAAAGATGTTATCGCAGAGAACTGAATAGGCAACTATGTATGATAAAAAAAATTAAGAAAAAATACAAAACATGGATATATATTTTGTGTGTGTATTTTAAATATTTTATTTTCTCTCTTTTTCAAACCTATTCATAACATCGACTGTCCATCTTAAAGACCTTATGGATACAGGAAAATAAATTGATGTTCCGACGAAGGTTAAAAGTACCTGAAAAATTATAAAGTTGGCATAACTCATATTCATGTTTTGTGATTTTTCTTAATTTTTCATCACACACACACGCGCGCGCATATCAAAATTAAGAAGACATTAAAATATAGCAAAGAAGTTTACTTTAAAATACCACTTTTAATAGTAATAATAACAGTAGTAATAAACATATGTATCATTAAAGCCTTATTTTTATCAAAAAAGATGTTTTTATTTATGATTTACCTTTGTGTAAAAAATGTCGACAGGAAATCGTCTTCCAGGAATTCTGAAAATAGGAGCATCATCAAAAAACTGAAAAAGAGAGAGAAAAAGATTGATTTAGAATTTTGAATTAAAAGGAAAAAAAAAGATTTTGGAATTGATAAGAGCAAAAAAAAAAAGAAGAAAGGTAAAACAAGATTCATCTAAATTATTTCACAAAACAAATAAAACTGTCTTTAGTACAATTATAACAATTCAGGACTAGACACACTTATCTAATTTTAGTTGACCTTTGACAACTAAATATTTTCATTTACTAGCCAAATAGAAAAGTTACTAGCCAAACCCAT